>CM040825.1:7409307-7626807 GCA_022828995.1 Vimba vimba | reverse complement strand
GAGGTGTGGTGCTCGTGGGGATCTGCCTCCTCTGACGGCGAGCCGCGTAACGGAAGTTCAGCGGAGGTTTGACGGCACGAACAGAACCGCTGAGTTCCTCGGAGGACTCGGAAGAGGCAGACTCGCTGGATTCGCTGGAAGAGGCGGGGAGCGCGGCGTCTGGTGCCGGTCCTGCAGGGATGGACTGAAACACCGGCTCGGCTAGCTGAGGCCTTTCTGCTCCAACATCTTGGAAGGAGGGCTCAGAGATATGAGGGATATTGTGGGTTGGGGTTTTGGAAAGTGTGGTGGACTTTTCCTCTTGCTGTGTGGGAGTGACAACATGCACCTGTGGGTCAGTGGCAACAACACATGAAATACTTAACATATTACACTTATCATTCTGCAGTTTCTTTCAGAATTTAATGCAGTGACATAAAATTAGTCATATAGTCAAGAGTGTGGCTCCACCTGATATTATTATTATTATTATATTTCTGTCTGTTTTTCAACATCTTATTTTTCAAATGATTTCAACATAAAGTTATCTAAATCACATGTCTCAGGAAAACATTGGAAACATTACTTCCAGAAGTTCAGTTTGGTTGCTGCTAGTGGTGCAGAAATGTCACACTTCCTGATTTAAAAGTCGTGCTTTTTAAGTATTTCTTCCTATCTATAAGATTAAACAACTGGAAAATAAGAAATTATATTGCCTTCGAGTCCTCCTGCAAAGTTCCCACAAAGTTCCTGTCAAATAAACTTGGAAAATGTGTGTAATTTAATATTTCCTTCAGGTTTTTTAGGCAAAGACAGGACATTTTTTTAGGGTTGGTGTTAATTAAGAGCAAAGGATGAGCATTCGGTGTGTAACTGATGCTTTATCTGCATTTGTTGTTCCTGTGCAGCCACTACAAAGTTATTTTATGATCAGCACTTTTACAACGCCATGATTTCCAAGTTTCTTACTGAAGATTACAACATTGTGGTGGTTGTAATCTTTCCAACAAGATAAGGCAAGAATGAGAAAGATGGAAGGAGGAAGGAATTGAACTGTCTATGTTTGTCTTTCCACTTTTCTAGACAAAATAAAGCAAGAAGGCAATAAGTGCAATGGGAGATTCAGATCAGCTCTACTGGGTTTGGCTCTGTTTCCTTCTACGTTGAGGTGTTGATTTACCTCAGTCATCTGGCTTTTAGAGCTGGAAAGTAAAAAGCCTGACAAACAATTATGGATATTTAGAGTACCTGTGGGTGAAATATTTCACAGGACACCTTCACATCTTGCTGGCCGTGGTCAGAGCCAAGAACGACCCCGACACAGAACCCAACAGGCTGAAATGAAAAACACACAAACACAATCACCACGCTATAATGGCAGAGAGAAAGCAGACTGTTTGGAACACTTCATCAAATAAAACTTTTTATGGTGTGAGAAAAACAACAGAAAATGTTAATAGTGCTGGATGTTAGGTCCATCAGATGGGATCCTGCTCGAGAACATGGACGCTGGCAGGAACTCACCTTTTTACCTTGATGTCCCGGCACACACTGGCCCTCTGGGAATGGAGCGAGAGAGCACTCCTGAACGGTGTACTCCACAAAACTAGCGGAAACAGGGGAGCTCTGAGAAACACGGAATAAAAAGATTCATTCAGTCTGGCCAGGGAACAGAGTCACTGTATTAGATCAAATCTGTCATCACATACGGACTGCATTTTTATTAAATAACTTGGATTTCAGGGGCCGTATTCACAAAGCATTTTATCTTACCACTAGGAGTACTCCTAAATCACACTAAAAGATTTTAGCTAGGAGTTTTCTCTTAAAAGTTATTCACAACCCCTTTCAGACCTACTCTTAGTAAAGAAAAATGACAACTCCTAAACTAAGAGTGAGTCTTCGTTGCTATGGATGACGTCATTACTCATGCACGAGCTGGACTGAAGTGACCACCTTGATTGGCTGATGATTGTAACGCGGGAATGATTCCAAACTCCTCCCCTATGATGATGAGTGACAGGTGACAGGTCTGAGAATGCGTGCGCTACACAAGTAGTGCGAAGGACGGAAGATGATGAATAACTGAATAAATAGCCTAAATGAATAAAGAGTAAGGCTAAACAAATAGCCTAGTAGCCTAATGAAACATATGGATTGATGCAATATCTTTGCAACATTTTTGAATTAATCTGTCACTATATGCCTCTGCCTACGTTTGCAAAGAGAAGAACATTTTAATTTGATTCACAATGAAACGTTACTAGTTTACATGCAATGAGTAGCCTAGTTTTGGTTGTTGTTGGTGGCGTTATTGCCCTAGTTATGCCTACAATGCAAAATTGTTCCCTCGCGATTGGAAGCTCCTGTAGCCGCCGCATACACATTTCAAAACATTGCAACGTGAAATGCCACAAAAAGCGGTTTGTGAATAGGTCTTAGTGAGTTAGGAGTCCTCTCGACTTCTTTTAAGCTGTCCCAGGCTTAGGTGCTACTTTTAGGGCTAAAATGCTTCGTGAATTACTCTTAGTCAAAAAATTTAGGAGTCCTAAATTTACGAGTGTCCTAAAGTTATTTTTAGGAGTTGCTCCTAAATCCGCCAGCTAGGAGCTACTTTTAGCCTTAAAATTCTTTGTGAATACGGCCCCAGGTGGCTTCAGAAGACTGCAACGCAACACACAAGTGGTCTAAAGCAATTTTATGCTGCTTTTCTGTCCTTTTTAGAGCATGACAGTGTCCGTACCCCTTCACAATTATTGCATTTCCTGGACGAACTAAGCCTTTAAGGATAGAAATGTGGATTCAACAGTTCACACTTACAAATTATCAGGGGCCGTATTCACAAAGAATTTTAAGGCTAAAAGTAGCTCCTAACTGTAGAGAATAGAGAAGGGCCACAGATAAGAAAATCTATTTAAAAACCCATTTGAAGCTCCATTTCCTTCAGTTAAAAATGACACATAAATGTACACTTCGAGAGTGCTCCACTAGTTATGCGTGATTATTCAATAAAATAGCTTAGAAACTGAAAAGGTCTTGCATATATTGCTTTCTGTTTTTGAACTTAAACCCACAGCTTCGCTATTAGTAGAGACAAGCTGCACAGGATTCATTCACACAGGCAATCGCTTTCTCACCAATGCATTCAAATCTTACTGTGCTACTTTATCAGTATCTGATTGAGAATGAACAGAAATCTGTGAAAAATATAACAACCCATAGAAAAATAACTGAAAAATAAGCTGTTATGTCGGAGCAATAGCGTGTTAGCACACGTGTCGCAGCTGTGCACAAGGCGACACGAGTTTAATTGGTTCAGGTTCAGGTTACTCCAACATTAAGTTTGTCCACAAACTTTAGCATTTAGCTGCAAGGCATTCCCTGATTAGTCAAAGTTAACTTGACTACAAGCACCTAAAAGACGACTTCAAAAAGTCTGAAAAATTAAATAAAAATGCTTTAAACCGGTATACAATTTCACAGCGTATAACCGTCATGGCAAAGCTACTGTAACTCAATTTAATGAACTGCAAAATCTACAAATTGCTGATCTGTCGTCCATTGTAACCTGATGGGCGGCTCTGGTGATGGTGTTCACAGTCAGGCTGACAGGAAGAGTGCTTTGTATGTTGTATTTAAGGAGGGTCGTCCTAGCTGTGGTGATGGCTTCATTACTGTCGACCGGCAGCAGCACAGGACAGTCTGGACACGTCAGACGCAACTTCTCTGGAGGGTCTTGGGGAAGAAAAAGAGAGAGAGTGAGTAGGATCAAAGAAAAATCTGGAATTGTAATTGCATTGCAGTAGTTTAGTTAATTTCACAAAAGCAAGAAATATAAACTTTTTCATCGAGACCCGAAAAATAAAATAATTTTCAATCATGGCCCTTGCTATTAAACAGAATTTGCACTTGCTATTAAGCAGTATCAATAAAAGCATTTTTTTAATGGCATCCCGGATCGTGTTGAAGGATTCATACTGTATGTTTGTTCGGAGCATTTGACTGTAGATTGTTTTGTAATAGAGGCACAGTGTAATGGAGGGTTTGCAAAGGAACTTTTGTTGATGAAGCAGCCGACTGTACTGGATCTGACAGAAGCTACATTGCAAACCACAAGTTAACAATTTCATAATGCTTTGTCTGTAAAAGATGGTTTTATATGTTTAATAATATGGATAAAGCATTCCTATGCAATATCTTAAATACTGATCATTTTATACAAAAGGCCAGAATGATGGATCAAAATAAGAATATTTCTGCATAGAAATATGCTTTATATATATATATATATATATATATATATATATATATATATATACTACCGTTCAAGAGTTTGGGGTCAGTAAGATTTTTTAATGTTTTTAAAAGATGTATCTTCTGCTCACCAAGGCTGCATTCATTTGATAAAAAAAAAAATAAAAAAAAATAATATTGTGAAATATTATGACAATTTAAAATGACTGTTTTCTATTTTAATATACAGTAAAGTGTAATGTATTCCTGTGATCAAAGCTGAATTTTCAGCATCATTACTCCAGTCTTCAGTGTCACATGATCCTTCAGAAATCACTCTAATATGATGATTTGATGCTCAACAAACATTCATTATTATTATCAATGTTGAAAACTTTCAAAATTCTTTGATGAATAGAAAGTTCAAAAGAATAACATTTATTTAAAATAGAATATTTTCTAACATTATAAATGTCTTTACTGTCACTTTTGATCAGTTTAACTCATCCTTGATGAATAAAAGTATTGATTTATTTTATTTCTTTCCCGACCCCAAACTTTTGAATGGTATTGTTTAATGTTACAAAAGCTTTAGATTTCAGATAAATGCTGTTCTTTTGAACTTTCTATTCATCAGCATCATGAAATAAAAATGTAAATAACTGTTTTCAACATTGATAATAATCATAAATGTTTCTACTTACTAAGGTTGAGAGTTCCAGTATGCAGGGAAGTCCTGTAAATGTGTGCAGTCAGAAATGTAAATAAATATTTGACCTGGAACGAGCGTGCAGTCATAGCTGTAGAGGTACGAGAAGCCCTCTGGTGTGTGGAGCACTGTGGTGTTGCAGTTTCCAGAGATTTGCTACAACACAAGGAACATACATTAATTGTACATGAACCAATCTAAACAAATCAGACACGTTCTCTTTTCAAAACATAGTAAAATCAGAGATTCTGCAAACCATCTGCACTGAGTTACTTGATAAATTACTTAAAGGTAGAAGTTGGATTAAAGGGGTCGTCATATGATGCTTTTGAATGTTTTCCTTTTCCTTAATGTTCATGTATAAGATCTGCAAAGCTACAAAGCTTATAGTCTCCTACAAAGGGGATTTATTTTATCTAACAAAAAACACTGCTCCAGGCCTGCTTAAAACACCTCGATCCAACCCTGCCTTCACATGCTATCTGAATTATAATAAATGCGAGTTTCATGGTCAGAAAGACTTTTTTCCAAGTCAAGTTGTATTTACTATTGGGAAACTCAAGAGTTTCAGAATTGGGAGTGCCACCATAATCATTAGTGTCTTTCCACAACAGCTACATCACCTTGTTGTTCATGTAGTGCATATAAGCCTATGCATATATGAAATATATGAATAACCATGTGAAGCATATTGTATGTTTTATACAGTATGGCCAAAAGTTTTGGCAGTGACGTAAATTGTGTTTCACAAAGTTAGCTGCTTCAGTATTTGTGCTGTAGATTATTTTGTGACATGTTTCTATGGTAAACTGGTAAAAAAAAATAATCAGCATTTCATATGTTTTATAGGCATTTATTGGCAAAGAAATTCAATACATGCAAAGATATTTATCAATGATATATCAATATTTCCAGTGTTGACCCTTCTTCTTCATAACCTTCACTTAAGCATACTCAGGCAATCCATTCTTGCCTTATTAGTGCTCGGAGTTGATAACAATTTGTGAGCTTCTGCTTGTCCACTCATCTTTTGAGGATTGACCACGGGATCTCTACAGGATTAAGATCTGGGAGTTGCCTGGCCACGGATCCAAAATATCAATGTAATGATCTCTGAGCCACTTCTTTATCACTCTTGCCTTGTGGCATGGTGCTCCATCATGCTGGAAACTGCATGGTTCATCATCAAATTGCTCCTGGGACGTTAGGAGAAGTTGCTCTTGCAGGAAAGAACGATTTGATAACGTTAAGTTTACAAAACTATCCTTGAATCTTGGGTCAAGAAATGTGGCTGTGTGCATTATCATCTGCAGATGCGTGTCCTCATCTCTGTTTGAGATCTCCTCTAATAAAATTATCTTTAAGTTGATGTTTTAGGTTGCTGTCACTTTCTTCAACTGTCAAAGTAGAAAATATCTTCCAACTCAGGTCAGGACTGCAGAGTGAGTGGTGTGTTTTCAGCTAGACCTCAACAGACCACTTGGCTGCTGTGTCCGAGCATGTGGGCTCATCATGGATCATTCTGTGTTTGCAGTTGGAAATCCTTTTATTTCTTCTTCTGTCTCAACATCCTTGGTGAACCGCTGAAGGCAGACACTGTCTTTCTCAACCTCAACAGTGCTCCAGACACACAGTCTATATCCAGGCCTTGTTAACGGTTAGGTGCAGATTGTGCCCAAAGAAGGGGACTCATGTGAAGCCCTGCAGAAATGCTTTCTGGTTTGCTGAGGCATTATCAGTGGTAATACCAGCCAATTGACATGTCCAGCTTCCTTGTTTCTTGTACTATCTCCTCCAATGCCTACATCAAGCATTCTCCTGAGTGCTCAGAGTTCAGCCCAACACAGCCCAAACAGCAGCTCTGCATGTCCCAGGATTCAGATCAAATTTGCACAGTTACTGCAATGAGTGTGGAAGTGGCCCTGCTGGACCATAGGTCAGTGGTGCATGAAAAAAAAGATTCCCTCAAGATTGTTCATGAGTAAATCTTTTGTTTTATTTGGCTGGGATTTCAGTGTACATGAAATAATTCCATGAAGGAAGGGCATACCTGTTATGTAACTGTTCAAGAAGTTGTCTGAACCCAGGTTTCTCAACAGTATACACCCACACTCTACAGCCCAGTTCAGTTTCTAATCTTCATTTGAGTTTGCATCATACTTTCTTTGTTGTTCAAATAAAGGTAGTAGGGTAGGTTGCAAGGTTTTTTTTTTTGTTCTTTTTTTTTTTTTTTTTTGCAGATCGATTCTCCTCAGCAAAAATTGGGGGATAAATTTGAAAACTGCTTTTTTCCATTTTTGAATGGTCTCCTCTCCATTGACATATAATGCAACAAAGACTGCTAAAGCAAAAAAAGCCATATTAAAGCCCTCATTATCAGTTCCAGCATGTAGGTGGGACTGTCAGTCGCCAGGTTTCAATAAACTGTTATAATTCAAAGAGATTATAAGGGGGTAATAAAGATGTTTAACAAAATTGATAACACAAGTGTAATGACTGCTTACTTTACAATGTGACCTTGTAAAAGTATAGTTTTAAGATAAAATGAGAAATTAAATAAATAAAATGCATAAATTGCAAGATATTGAAATTATTGATGCACATTAAAAAGTTCCCCCCTTACCACCCCCAAGACAAGAATCCTGGGGACAATGGAAAAACCAAAGGGAAGTAGTGACAGTGGTGGAGGGACGTTGGGCGGGACCATCTGCAATTAAGGAGACTTGGGGCTGGGTGACGCACAATGTTGTTTTCGTCAACGATGACGATAACGAAATGATTTCGTTGACGCACCTTTTTTTTATGACGATAACGCGACGATGACTAGCTAAAAATGGCTCTAAGGTGACTAAAACATGACGAGATGTTTTCGAGTTTTCGAGAAAATGATTATAAGTCTGACGTTCACAATTTATGTAATTTCTGCCTATTTTGTGTGAAATCTGTCTGTTTTGAGCTAAAAAAGTATCAGCAATGCTGCCGCTTCCTATCCTTGTTTTGGGTACGCCCACCACCCGGCTGCCGCCATGCCGCGCACCAGATTCCACACAACAACAACACACCTGCGGCTGCAGCTAGTCACTCGCCACACATCTTCGATATGAGGCGCCGGACTGGACAAAAGCGAAACGAACTGCGCGAGCGAGCGACAGAGCGCGAGAGAGACCAAAAGTGCGCGAGAGAGACCGAGTGTGTCTGCGCACGAGAGAGACCGAGTGTGTCTGCGCACGAGAGAGACCGAGTGTGTCTGCGCACGAGAGAGACCGAGTGTACGCGAGAGAGACCGAGTGTGTCCAAGCATTAGTTTAGTAGGCTAATTGGTACAAAGTAATATATAATTATTATATAACTTAGATTATAACAAATTATAACATAAATTATTTAACTAATTATATAATAAAGCCACAATTGCCAAGAATGTTTTTATTCCTGGCTTTTTTGGAGTAGAACAGTGATTCCACTGTTACCACTTTATCTGTGTGTAATGTTGTAGTAGCTAAAAGTTTTTTGCTGTTTAAACTGTAAACCATTCCTTTATTACTGTGATTACTGGTGAAAATAGCCAATGTGCTGAAATTTTAGAAGAGCATCAATTCATGGAAAAAAATATAACTTGAAATATGGGGATAAAAGGTTTCTGCCCAATGCAACAATGAAGTACAGCTTGGCAACACTGCATCTCCATCAATGAGAAAGTCTAGTTTATTATGCAAAGCTTTTAAAGGTTAACTGTTGTTTTATGAATTGCAACACTTGCTGCAACCTGTCAAACCTAAGCCCATTTCCAATACTTTTTAACCTAAATTAATTTGTTAAAGACTACTTTTTTTTTTTTTACTAAAATTGACTAAAACTTGACTAAAACCTTTTTGCGTTTTCGTCGACTAAAACTTGACTAAAACTATCATGTTTATAAGTGACTAAAATGTGACTAAAACTAAAAAGCATTTTCGTCCAAAAGACTAAGACTAAAACTAAAACTAAAAGGGCTGCCAAAAACAACACTGGTGACGCTGAGGAACTGAGGCTGAGGAAATGACTTGAAACTGCTGGCTTAACCAGCAACGACTTGGACAATTTGGAGCTGGGCTTATTCAGCAACGACTTGGACTTGGACAACTTGGAGCTGGGCTTATCCAGCGATGACTTGGACAACTTGGAGCTGGGCTTATCCAGCCATGATTTGGACAACTTGGAACTGGGTTTATTCAGCGGTGACTTGGACAACTTGGAGCTGGGCTTATTCAGCAAAGACTTGGACAACTTGGAGCTGGGCTTATTCAGCAACAACTTGGACTTGGACAATTTGGAGCTGGGCTTATTCAGCAACGACTTGGACTTGGACAACTTGGAGCTGGGCTTATCCAGCGATGACTTGGACAACTTGGAGCTGGGCTTATCCAGCGATGACTTGGACAACTTGGAGCTGGGCTTATCCAGCCATGATTTGGACAACTTGGAGCTGGGCTTATTCAGCGGTGACTTGGACAACTTGGAGCTGGGCTTATCCAGCCATGATTTGGACAACTTGGAGCTGGGCTTATTCAGCGGTGACTTGGACAACTTGGAGCTGGGCTTATTCAGTGGTCAGCGGTGACTTGGACAACTTGGAGCTGGGCTTATTCAGCGGTGACTTGGACAACTTGGAGCTGGGCTTATTCAGTGGCCAGCGGTGACTTGGACAACTTGGAGCTGGGCTTATTCAGCGGTGACTTGGACAACTTGGAGCTGGGCTTATTCAGCAACGACTTGGACAACTTGGAGCTGGGCTTATTCAGCAACGACTTGGACAACTTGGAGCTGGGCTTATCCAGCCATGATTTGGACAACTTGGAGCTGGGCTTATTCAGCAACGACTTGGACAACTTTGAACTGGGCTTATCCAGCCATGATTTGGACAACTTGGAGCTGGGCTTATTCAGCAATGACTTGGACAACTTTGAACTGGGCTTATCCAGCATGATTTGGACAACTTGGAGCTGGGCTTCTCCAGCGACGACTTGGACAACTTGGAGCTGGGCTTATCCAGCCATGACTTGGACAACTTGGAGCTGGGCTTATCCAGCCATGACTTGGACAACTTGGAGCTGGGCTTATCCAGCGCCGACTTGGACAACTTGGAGCTGGGCTTAATCAGCGATGACTTAGACAACTTGGAGCTGGGCTTATCCAGCCATGATTTGGACAACTTGGAGTTGGGCTTATCCAGCCATGATTTGGACAACTTGGAGCTGGGCTTATCCAGCCATGATTTGGACAACTTGGAGCTGGGCTTATTCAGCAATGACTTGGACAACTTTGAACTGGGCTTATCCAGCCATAATTTGGACAACTTGGAGCTGGGCTTGTCCAGCGACGACTTGGACAACTTGGAGCTGGGCTTATCCAGCCATGATTTAGACAACTTGGAGCTGGGCTTATCCAGCCATGATTTGGACAACTTGGAGCTGGGCTTATTCAGCAACGACTTGGACAACTTGGAGCTGGGCTTATTCAGCAACGACTTGGACAACTTGGAGCTGGGCTTATTCAGCGGTGACTTGGACAACTTGGAGCTGGGCTTATCAAGCGACGACTTAGACAACTTGGAGCTGGGCTTATCCAGCAACGACTTGGATGACTTGAAACTGGATGGGACCAGCTGTGGCTGCAGACCAGCAAACATTAAACATCAATGTCGAGCTCCAGCTTGGTTTACATACCTTAGCCTTAGGAGTGTGGGTGTGGCTCCAATTAATTCCCTCAAACTCCAACTAAAATGCCCTCTGTGATGGACCCTGTTGCCGGCTTACACACTTGTACAGGCTCTGCGTTGGGCTTGTCCTTTGGGAAGAAAACAGCCTCTGGCGATCACTCTGGCTCTTTCTCCGTTGCGGGCATGGCTGACAGCTGACTGGGCTCTGGGTCTGAAGTGGGACTGGTGAGGTCTTCCTCAATGGGGCAGATGGTGAAAAGTGAGCCACACTGCACCAGCACACACATACTGCAAATCCCCTTTTTTTGGCCTTCCGCAAACAGATTAAATTAACGCTGTTCCTGAGCAGTAAAACCCAAAAAGTTATCTTGTGCACTGTGCATTTTACGGAGGACAAACCTGGGAGAGTACAGCGTCAGCACTTCCACAAAGACCACTGTGAAATTTTCTGCTCAAGTCGTGCTTGGTTCCGATCGATCTGCTTGATCATCTGCATTTTCAGAATCTGACTCAGGCTCGAACTGACATGGTAAAATCGAGGACATTGTTAAACTGTTTACAATTTCTTTAGAAGCCTTGGAAGCTGAAGCTTGTGATCATGGTAAGTGGTGTTATATTCCCAACACTCTTGAGATGTTTGGCCAATCACAATGCACTGGGTCAGCTGGCCAATCAGAGCACTCTGAGCTTTTT
Source organism: Vimba vimba (assembly GCA_022828995.1). Classification (NCBI taxonomy): domain Eukaryota; kingdom Metazoa; phylum Chordata; class Actinopteri; order Cypriniformes; family Leuciscidae; genus Vimba; species Vimba vimba. The sequence continues at coordinate 7,615,498 of CM040825.1, read as the reverse complement.
GGAAAGAGGGGCTTTGTAGAAATCAGTGTGTTTCAGACAGACTGGGAATAGAGGTGCTGCAATAATATACAGTATGTGAAAAAATAGTGTTTTTTGAAGATTAAAGAATATTAACCTATTCATATTCACCCCCCCCCCCCCCAAAAAAAAAAAACTAAAACTAAATAATGACCTTTTAAAATAGCATCATATGACCTTTACAAGATGGAATTTTGAACAGAGATAAACAACACTTCCACACCATCAACCATATATTCTATTTGGACTTTAAACATTCCTTGAGATGTACAGTAGCAGCAAATAATCAAGGAGCTGAAGCCTTACTGTTTCCATGAATGGTCTTATAGCACATTTTTTCCACGATTTGGGACTGAGGACATGGCACTTGGTCTCAAGGACATCTAAATCAAGATAATAGACCTTTCCAGCAGGACCCTACAGCAAGGGAAAGTAGACCTGTGAAATAAACAGTCTCTTGCAAAAATGACAAATACATATATATATTATGACTTTGAATCTGCAAAACAATTTGTTATTAATAATTAATTTAATAATATGAGTAGATCTACTACTGTGGTTGCCTTTTCACTGGTAAAAATAACAGCACCTTTTACCAACCTGTTGATGCGCCTGGACGTTAGTGATTCTGTTAAGGGCAAATTTGTAACCTGTTTGTCTGTCCTCATTTATGTACGTGACGGCCAGTCGGGACAACTTCTCCACAATCTTGTCATCACAGGGAACGTGAACTAAATTTGTCCCCACGACACACAAAATGTTTGCGGCCAAAAAAATCCAAATCAGAGTCAACATCTTTAATTCGTTTTACAGAAAATGTCCTGTAGAAGATAAGCAGTTTTATTTCAAATGCAGTCGGTTTATACCATGAGATGAATGTGACTTTGGAATCAGGTTTGATAAACATTAACAAGATGATCAATGTGTGTGCCCTGACTGTGATGTAAACAGCATGTGTGCCATAGTCAACGATAGGCTCAAAATATACCCCAAACCTATTAAAATTGATTCATAATATACACTTATGAAGTGTTAATAATGTATCACAGAGTGTTAATGAAAGTACAAGCAGAATAATCAATTAATAACTAAAATACAAATAAACACTTTACCTCAGGAATGCTCAGTTCTCCCGTCTACAGCAGAGATTAGTTTAGTTTAGTTCCAGCCCAATATAAAAACTTAAATTTTCATGTGAAAATAAAGAGCTTGATTGGTTGGTTCAGGTGTGTTTGTTTAGAGATGAATATAACTTTTTGTCTCTATTTTTGCATGTAGTCGTCATTCTACCACACGATGGCGCTGGATTCGCAATGACGCCAGCAAAAGTTTATCAACGGATGCTGTGTAGAAACTGTAGATGCCCAGATGCACATATAGGGAAGAAAGCAAACTGGATCCAATATTGCGCATCATTATCTACCTCATAAAAGAAAGCAGGCTGTGGTTAAATGTCGTCACCAAGATCAACACAAAAGTACTATGGTACATCATTGATGGCATCACATGGTAATACCTTGTACTTTGATATTTATTATGATTATCATATCCATGCAGCATTTAGCATAACATATATGAAAAAAAATAGTTTAACATAAAAGGGAGACTGAGGAAACTTCAGAGATTAAAATAAAACAATGTGTTGTCTTTTATTAATTGTCAATAAAATAATCTCAATTTAACGAAGCTCCCATAAACAACTGTGGGAAACACTTAAAGTCCCCCTGTGGTGAAAACCAAGCTTTTAATGTTGTTTATATGTCTATGTGGTGTTTTTAATATGCTTTCAGAAAAAACATGTGCAAATGCATAAGTCAACACCATTGCTGAGTATTTTCTCCTTAAAACTGCAGTGAACCAAAGACAGTCTCAAAAACACGCTTTGAAACCGCTGATGTTTCTGACGTCACAAACTACTTTGTAACCAAGGAAGCAATTACGTGATCAAATTAAAGGTAATTTATTCTGGCATCGTTTACATGTTATTTTCTGCGACAATCGACTATTTAATGTGTCGTATCTGTCGTTGTTTTGTGCAAAAGAGATTGAACGTCTTTCACTAACCATAAAGCCCCGTAATTTTACAGACACTTTATGTTTTTACCCTTAACGGTTTAAATTCGTTCATAGACCTAAACACAAAATGACAGACTACAGATGCGTTGAGTTCGGATGACAGATTTTGCGCGAGAGGGAGTGTCAGAGCGCGCGCACCTATCCAACACACACACACATAGCAGTCAACACGAGCCTCACGCGCATCCAGTAGCCTACACTCAACCGCACAACGATCCACACACATTTGCGCGAATGTCCTCTGTGAATATGATGTTTATGAGGAAGGTCTGCTGCTTTCTGCTCTGTTGTGTCTTTGAGGCGAGCGTGGCGCGCAGGGCTGAAGAAGTGGACACTCTGGAGAAGATCGAGAGCGCGCGTTGCGTCTCGCGCTGCCTCACGCTTCACATCACGCAGATCACCGCGTCATTCAAACACCTGCAGGTAAGCGAGGACGACTGGCAATATTTCTCTAGTTTGAAAGTACATCTTTGTATGACCTTCAAGAAAAATCTTTGTTGACACTTATATTGTCACAATAGGAACTTGCTGGTTCTTGACCATAAAGAAATACATAAATACTATTAAATGTTAAAATGTCCATCTTCCCACAAACAACATACATGAAAGTACAAACACGTAAAAGGTAACATACAAAATATCAAATAATTGGTTTAGTCAACAGAAATTGTATGCCAGTGTGATTTAAAAAAAAAAAAAAAAAAAAAAAAAACTTTTTTTTTTTTTTTTTGTGTGTGTGTGTGTGTCCGCTTGTTTACAAATGCTGTTGCAAAAATAGATGAAGATATTGGAATGATGATATTAGGTAATATTAATGCTGTTTTAAACGAAGTGTTTGAATAACTAGGTGCTTGAAACCAACATAGATAACTTCTCCATAAATATCAATTTATAGAATTGGTATTTTGATTCAAAAACGTCCCGAAGCATGTGACAACTAGCCCCAGTCTGCCCTACCCCTTTACTTTCAAATGCCAAGTTGGGATCTTTTCTGAGCACATGCACTTGGTTTAGTGGATGGGAAACACATTGCTTCGTGTGTGTGTGCGCGTGTGTGTGTGTGTGTGTGTGTGTGTGTGAAGTGTTTAATGGCTGTTTTCACCTGTTTTCTCCATGAGGTTATTCCCTAACTGACTGGAGATCAGCTTTAGAGCAGTTGTAGTTAATTATGTGGTATTTCGAGCGAGAATCCTGAAAGCATATGGTCTGACAGGCCACCATGCAGCAGGACTCTCCTCTCCGTCTTTCTCTTCTGTTTGCTGTGCATCTCTTTAACTGAAATCAGCTTATGCTTGTGGCAACTCAGTGAACCGATTGTCTCAACCCAGCCATAATTAAATCATAATTAGAGGCATTTTATGAAAAACTATCCACTTTAGTAGTTCCAGACATTAAACTTTGTCTCTGATCTACTTCTAATGTAATTTTCTCCTCCAGTTCGTTTCTGTAAATCTTGATTTGACTTGTAAATCTATGATTTCATCATAAAATTGCATCTGGATACCAGAGACCCCTTTTGTTGCATACTTTTTGCATTTGCATGTTGGGTGTAAACAGCTAAATATATTACTTTAGAATGAATTACTAATTTATTTTTAGGATCATTTGAGACTTTTTCTAGATGCGGATTTAAACATGCTATGTTAAAAGGGCAGAGAGTGTACAGTCTTATTGATAGTTGGAGCATAATATTTCATAAACGAACATGCAAGGAGAGGGAGATTTGTAGAACATGTGTGAGTTCTGTGGTGCAGATGCCATGATTTACAGTCCTAAAGTCCCCCTGTAGTCAATAACCGTATCCCTTAAAACTCATCTTTGATCACCAAAATGACATATTTAAATGTTTTCCTGTGGGGGAAAAAATCCCCATGCCTTAAAATATCTTGAATGTAACTCGACACCATTGCTTCATTTAGTATGTGTGGTTCTATGAATATGCAAATGAGCCCCGCCTCCACTCACTCACTCAGCTCAGAGATCCACTGGTTGACGATCACACGTTGATCTGATTGGTTACAAGGTAGTTTGTGACGTCAGAAACACCAGCGATTTCAAAGCGTGTTTTTGAGACTGTCTTTGGTTCACTGCAGTTTTAAGGAGGAAATACTCAGCAATTATGAATTTACACATGGTTTGTCTTAAAGCATATTAAAAACACCACATAGACACATAAACAACATTAAAAACTTGATTTCCACCACAGGGAGACTTTAACCATCGATGCCAATGAAGAACCTTAATTTTTAAGAGTGTATAAAGAGTGGAATGGAAAGGCTCCATGGATGTTAAACATTCTTCAGGGAACCATAGATGCCAATAAAGGACCTTTATTTTCGAGGTCTGCTCATTACCCATAATGCAACATGTTTTAGAACGAGACCACTGACACTCATATATGATGGCGTGTTGGATCACAGTTGCCTGTTTACTGTGGGAATTCTGGGAGATAACATGAGGACCTGCCTTGTAAAGGACTCGCTAACACATTCTTCTGAGAACTTTGGTAGGACGGCTTCTGAAAAAGCACAACGGCCTCATAAATTACTCTTACAATTGCTGTAATTAAATAAGGATGAGATTACTCACTGCAGACTACAATTCTTCTCAGAGTTTCTTCATGCTAACACAGAATTCCAGCCATAATTTCTGTTTGTGAGACGGGACATTGTGCAGGTTTCATGTTACCTCTCAGAGCACAGCTGGGGGTTTTGAAGAAGGTTTCCTCACATTCTTCCTCAGCCCTTTAAAAGTCAAAAAACCAAATCCAGCTCAGCGTCTTTACACGCACCAGTAAAGGAATGTTTGATAAGTCATCATATCTCTCTCTCTCTCTCTCTCTCTCTCTCTCTCTCTCTCTCTCTCTCTCTCTCTTTCTCTCTCTCTCTCTCTCTCTCTCTCTCTCTCTCTCTCTCTCTCTCTCTTTCTTTGTGGCTGCAGGTGGACAATTTACGACGTCTCGAGACAATGGTATTTGTTGTGTTAATGGTGCGCATATCCAGTGTCAGCACAAATTGTTGTACTGTGGTAAAAATGTAAGTTATCGCACATGACAGGTGTAGAGTGACGGAGATCAAACAAATGCAGGCAGAGTTTTCATTGAGGTAGAGTTACACTCCTCCTTTGTTCTTCTTACCTTAAAGAGGTGTTCACACGGTTCACACAAGGGCGGAGGGTTTGGCTGATTAGCATGGGTCATTACTACACCGTTCTGGAGAAACTGCATCTAGAGCTTCAGTAGTCAAGTCTCATTCATTTTAACAATATAGACTGTTTCAAAGCAGCTTTACAGTGATAATAGGAGATTACAGTAACAGAGATTTACAGCAGCTCTAGAATAAAGTTATTGTCCAGGTAAAGTTAGTTTTGATTGATTAAGATTGATTTGGATTACACAGTTTTAACACAAACAAACTAATAAACTTAATGTGAAGCATATTTCATATAAGTGAAACAGGTATAAAAGTTAGTATGATTTTTGTAATAGTACTAATAAACTGAATGTGTTTTAAAAACACAATAACCAAGTTTATATGTATAATCGAAAAATCCAGTTTGTTTCAATCTCATACATTTTATCTAATGGATATTGTTTGTTCTAAAGCTATTTCTATTTTAACCATGCCTTGGTGAAAATCAGATGTACTAAAATGTATTTAAAATGCATTTATTAGAATACTACAAACACATTTACATATTTATGTACTTAATATAAATACCCTGCAATTGTACTGTTGGTATCCTATACTGATATACATTAAAGTCTGCTAAATTGGAACAAGCTATTTTGTGCTTAATGCACTTTAGTTATCGGGAAATAGTGTTGAGGTCAAACTAAAGATATACTGAAGTATATTTAATTGTGCTAAAGTGGAAAAGCAAGTATACTTTAGGCACACTTTAAATATCTTGCATTTTAAGACTGATATTATACAGAGATCATACTATCCTTACTAATAGTGATATTAAACCACATTTTAGGCTTAATTTTAAGAAATGTGCATTGTGCAATAAAGAGGTACTCCAAATAAAGTTTAATTATTATATTTATATGTCTCAAACAATATGTCAGTAAATATATTAATGGGTTTGTAGTATACTAAAATGTATTTTAAATACGTTTGGTCTAGGTTTTTTTCACTAAATAAATTGTTTTCAGATTTATGCTGATTCTAATCAATTTTAATACATTTTTTAAAAAACGATTATTTAAATAAAATAAAATATGCAAGAGTAAATAAAGCATTCCATGATTTTGAGTGTATAAATTTGATAAATGCTTGACTCTTTTTTTAATTTTACAGTTTATTACTTTATTTTTATTTATGGAAATTTGATATGCAACTCAAATACATCAATCTTAAATTTAGGCCTAAATATTGTTTTTAATGTGTGTTTTAGCATGTGTTTTAGCAATAATTCTGATTATTATTATTTTTAAACTAAATATAAATAGTAAATATTTCATTATACCGATTTATTTGAGGAGGCTCTTAAAAACATGAAATGCACTTTGTGATGTGGCAGAATAGTTTTAGTGAAGGTCTTGGGACTTCGCATTCCTGTCAGGACATTGTTTTCATGTGGCTCCAGAGTAATTAGATGCATGGCATTTATGGCTCAGGTGATTGGCTTTTTATAACTGAGTTGCTATGAGCTAAGATGGCATCATGCAGGCCTCAAACGCTTATTAAAAATAAATCACTATGTGCTTGCTCGACTACAGTATCTGTCTGATATGTCACGAGAAATGTACCTGATGTGCTATCTGTGGATCTTCTCAGTCTACCACAGTGAATATAGGACCCGATCTCTGTGAAAGTGCTTACATTTACATTTGAAACTTTATTTGTCTGAATCTTTTCATTTATTTAAAAAAATAATAATTTCAAATTGAATTTTATTAAAAAAATTGTTTTAAAAAAAAAAATGTGGGTCATAAATGTCAAGGCGACTGTTCTGAGATCTTCAGATCTCATTAAAACATGTATTTTTTATTGTTTATTAAGTAGTTAGGCATATTAATATTATTATTATTTCTTAAAGTGTGTTTTAAAACAATATTTTAAGAAATAATATTTTAAAACATTAATAATAAAAACAAAATTGTCCAACAAAGCCCAGTATGTGGTAAAAGCAGTATAAATTAAAAACATCAAATAATATGAGCTTTTTATGACACACAAGGTTAACTTAAGTTACATCTTACGTGGTACGTTGTGAAACAGAAACAGAAAGTTGGACAGCATTGCTTTGTGTACCATAGTCAAGTCAAGTCACCTTTATTTATATAGCGCTTTTTACAATACAGATTGTATCAAAGCAGCTTTACAGTAGCTACGTTTACATGGACACAATCGGAATGAAATCAATCCGATTGATGAATCCGAACAAGGTGTTTACATGAATGATAAATAAAGTAATCGGGTTGATGTGCGCGTTTATATGTCACAAGTTTAAAATCGGATCTGATGTTTTGACATGCACACACTGCACGAATATACAGAGTTTCCCGCTGTTCGCGCATAAATATTCTCCTCTATTGGTTCTTTATATGTTTTAAACAGCAGACGTAATATTAATTCGTCTCTGGTCATAATTTAGAGCATATTAACCGTTTTGCCGTGCTGCTTATTGATCAGGGAGTAAAAATGCCCCTCCCCGCGGCCAAAACCAGTCGTCTGTGGATGAGAATCCAAAACAAGCACTGGTGGGACGTTGTCCTGCTTCACTTCACAGACGCGCAAGTGAAATGAGAATTTTAGAATGACGGGAAACTTATTAATAGGCTTGTTTGAGATGCGCCTGGCCTCACCTGAAATGTATGCGAGAGTAGGCGGCTGCAGTGAGAGGAGGAGTGAAAAAAGCGCAGGCAAGCCGGACAGTTCTCTCTTCTCGCAGTGGATCTGACACCTGCGAGATCAAAGATGGATATCGCGGGATTCACAGGATTCACGCTCGTGCACAGTGTTGCCAATAAACTGGATGGAATTTAAGTTATGTTGCTTCTATATGAAAATAAATAAAATGAACAAGACACCCAAAGTACTTGTTATTTAATCCCATTCCAAATAAATGTTTATCAATATTTTTTTCTTTAATACAGACATGTGTTTTTATTATTATTCTTTTTTTTTTTATAAAAAATTAAATTGCATAACCCAAAGAATATTCGCACTGTCAGATAGTTTGGGAATATTCACACATAACATATACACATAAAACATGATATTAGAGTTTTAAAATCAAACATTTTAAAAGAGAACAACATCACAGTTGTTTAAACCAATGAGCATTAAGCTGTGTCGTCAGCAAGTCGTTTCCCATCATGCTCTTGATCAGCGCAGTCAGTGGAGAGCAACTGCGCTCGACTGCAGAATCCGACACCTCTGCCTTGCAGTCGCGAGAGTTTTTTGACATATGTCAGCATTACATCAGGGCAAGGCGGACCGCACTCGGACACATTTCTAACCGGCATGCATCTCGCGCTGATCACCGCTGATCGGTTCTGCGCAGATTTTGCTCATCTCAAACAAGCCTAATATGACACTTTAGGTGTGTTCGACATCGACTGCGGCTGGATGCAACCGATCGGCGAGAGTAGCCGCGTGCAGGTGGGGAGGAGCTCCAAACGGAGACATGAGGCTTGTTCGACTTCATGCAGCTCTGCGCAGACCGATCGGCGGCTGACTTGAAGCAGTGCATGCCGGTTAGAAATTTTGTCCGACTTGATGCAGCGCCGACGCCACGTGACTGTGACGTATGCCATCAAAGTACCGCGAGGGCAATTCGAGAGTAGCCGGAGAACTCAGCCAGCGCAGCTTCTCAAGAGCGGCTGCATTGGGCTGCACGAGGGCGGATGACGACACAGCTGTTCCACGATTGGCCGGATTCACTGCATGACAACGATCACGTGTGTTTCGTGTTTATTCGAACACCTTTAGTTCTTCTAAAGCACTCAAATCAGTTTATTATAACAGTAAACACTCTTTTCATGTCGTTGTCATGTTATATTGTGTCATGTTTATCAAATAAAACAGATTAAAAAACGTAGACTCCACTTCATTTATAACAGCTTATGTTGAACTTTATTCTTGTTCAAACAGACGCTGTATGAAGCAGTAGCCTAAATAAAGTATTGAATAAAAATTTATCTGAAAAATCTGTGTATTATTTGTCAAATATTGCATTTATTTCACTTCAGCTGTGGTAAAGTATGCAAATACCACGTGAGCAGTCACTACGGGAACCAGAAAGTGTCCGACTTCACGTCTCCGTTTGCAGCTCCTCCCCGCCTGCACGCGGCTACTCTCGCCGATCGGTTGCATCCAGCCGCAGCCGATGTCGAACACACCTATCAAGTCGGACACTTTCTGGTTCCCGTAGTGACTGCTCACGTGGTATTTGCATACTTTACCACAGCTGAAGTGAAATAAATGCAATATTTGACAAATAATACACAGATTTTTCAGATAAATTGTTATTCAATACTTTATTTAGGCTACTGCTTCATACAGCGTCTGTTTGAACAAGAATAAAGTTCAACATAAGCTGTTATAAATGAAGTGGAGTCTACGTTTTTTAATCTGTTTTATTTGATAAACATGACACAATATAACATGACAACGACATGAAAAGAGTGTTTACTGTTATAATAAACTGATTTGAGTGCTTTAGAAGAACTAAAGGTGTTCGAATAAACACGAAACACACGTGATCGTTGTCATGCAGTGAATCCGGCCAATCGTGGAACAGCTGTGTCGTCATCAGCCAATCGTGGAACAGCTGTGTCGTCATCAGCCCTCGTGCAGCCGCTCTTGAGAAGCTGCACTGGCTGAGTTCTCCGGCTACTCTCGAATTGCCCTCGCGGTACTTTGATGGCATACGTCACAGTCACGTGGCGTCGGCGCTGCATCAAGTCGGACAAAATTTCTAACCGGCATGCACTGCTTCAAGTCAGCCGCCGATCGGTCTGCGCAGAGCTGCATGAAGTCGAACAAGCCTATTATTCAACAGGAAGAACAGCTCGTTCCGCGCGTCATACGTCATTACGCTATTTAACGCACATCGCACATGCGCAGTCCTTTCAGTTTCGGTTTTCAATCCGATCAAGTGTTTACATGTTCTCTCGATCGGATTACAAAAGGGATAAACCACCCCTTTCAATCTGATCGAAATTTCATTCGGATCGAGCTCAATCGGATCGATTACGGTGTTTACATGAAGGTTTTTTAGTCCGATTGAGCCGTCAATCCGATTATAAGTGTCCATGTAAACGCAGCTAGTGATAACAGGAAAATAATACAACAAAGTTTGTTTCTAGAAGAAAATTGCCTCATCGTCCACCTTAAGTAAGGTAGATCAATAATATTGTTGAATATTAAATCTCCCCAACTAAGCAAGCCAAAAGCCAAGGCGACAGTGACAAAATAGTAACTAGGGCATCTATTTTTTCTGCTTTTCCATAAGCGCCATCTTCTGTCAGAGAGTGAATTTACATGTGCCTGTCAGCCATTTTTTACACAAAATGTGTAAAAGAGGTCACTTTCATAAACAGATATTCGGACCACATTTTCATGCCGAACATTCATCTTGGTGTGAACAGGTCTTTCGTTTTCATAGTCATGCTGAAGCCAAAGTTTTGTTCTCCTGCTGCCATTACTGCTTGCCTCCGAGATCTTAAAATGTGGATGGCAGTGTACTCTTTAAAACTGAATACTGACTGAAATTTTGTCCAAAATATTCGGGCCTTGCCATTGGCATCGTTGGTGTACTGGTTATATGGTTACACCGCCAGCCTATATCATCCAGCTTGCTAAATCTTGTTTTTCCCACCTCTGTAATATTACCCATTTATGTTCTTTATCTTTAATACGTTCTAGAGTTGTTGAACCAGTAATTAATGGTTTCATAACTTCTGACTTAGATTACTGTAAATCGCTGTAGTTCAAAACTTCAAGTGAATTGCTTCAACATTTTGCTGAGTCCATCTAGATCTTTAAAGTAAAATCCAGCTTTTAATGTTGTTTATGTGTCTATGTGGTGTTTTTAATATGCTTACAGAAAAAAACATGTGCAAATTCATAAGTCGACAGCATTGCTGAGTATTTCCTCCTTAAAACTGCAGTGAACCAAAGACAGTCGCAAAAACACGCTTTGAAATCGCTGGTGTTTCTGACATCACAAACTACCTTGTAACCAATCAGATCAACGTGCCATTGGGCTTTAGCATATCATTAACAGTGAACTAGCAGGGGAGTCTCGAGAGATGCCAGGTTATCCCGGTATATTTTTCCAATGATATGGAAAATCAGGTAGATTTAGCAATTTAGCAGGTGTGTGATGTATATTCCGATGTTATGATGAACTATATGCCTTTCTTATATGTTGTTCTAAGCGTTTCTGATTATTGTTAGAAGGCAGACTGGGACGTTATGTGTCCGACGTTGTAAAGAGCGATACCATTGTGCAGCGTTTACTTCAGGAAGTTGATCGAGTGAATCTCTGAGCTGCTGTGAGTGAGTGGAGGCGGGGCTAATTAGCATATTCATAGACCCGCGCATACTAAATTAAGCAAGGGTGTAGCGTTACATTCATGCCTTTCCGATCTGATATGTGATGGGAAGAGGGAGTTCGGCAAAAGGCGGATTCGAACTTGCGTCAAAAGTATCTGCCTTACAAATTAGAGGTGTTTGTTAGTTTTGTCCAGCCCAACCAGACATTGGTGGGCGGAGTTAGAGTAAATAGCTTCTACTAACAAGGCATGCTATTTGCGCTTGGTGTAAATAGACACTCCGTTTTTGGCATAATAGATAATAGTGATATTATTAATAGTGATGCTTACCAAGCAATGCATCACTATTATTATCTCACGTTTATTATTATTCTTCCTCTTTCATACAAATTTTGGCATCTAACATTTTTTAAGGCATGTGGAAAACTGGTTGAAATATCCCATAGACTTAACATTGAGAAGGAATTAGAGAGATGATATCTCTGCATTAGAGCATCACAGAAACTTGTGGTGGGCTCCTTTGTCTCGGCCTTGCAACCAGAAGGTGACAAAACCTTATTCATCCTCTACAAACCTATTTATCAGTTACTCAGATAACTCTCTTGTGTTAATGTTCAGGTTGCACTAAACAAATATCTCCAGCCTGATACTCTTTAAATGTGTACATTGTGTTTCTCATTTGTGTTGTTGTATGGCTTTACTAAAATACCTAATTTCAATTATTATGTGTATAGTGATGTGTTACGGTCAAAACCACAAGAGCTTCTGGTAATTTGTGTTAAAATATAAAGGCTGGTTAGTCACAGACACTATAAAAATCCAGCAGAACAACTTTATTGAAATGCTGTTTACAGGAAGAGACCACACCACAGAGAGCTGTGCTAATCTGTTTCTCTTTAGCTCTTCATTTGAAACAATACTGAAAAGGGAGGCTTTTAAAAAACGGGCAAGCATTGGTGAGGCTATAAATGCGGTTCAGGGAAATGTCGTCAGGTTGGTAGACACACACTCTCTCACAATAGGGCATGTGGTGAAGACTGAGGTCCGAGCAAACATCACGTGATTATGAGACACTGAACAATGTTAAGCTTTGTAGAAATAAGAAATGGGTTTATGGCATGGAACATATAGTTATTTTCTGCAGCACTAAAATGGAAGCAATGTGGCATAATTCTCTGGTGGCTTTGATGGTGGTCTGTGGTGGGATCATGAAAGAAAGGTATGAAAACTCATATGAGCTGAACGACAATTTAAACTGTCCAAGAATGACAGGAATGAATGAGAGGAAGTTACAATGCCAATGACTGATTAAAAAAAAAAAAAAGTTGAAATACTTTTATGTTGTGGTTGATTTTAATATGGTTTGTATTTTGTCTCAAGTATCCTGTTTCAGAAATATGCACAAATTGTTGTCCCTTTACTTAGATATATTTATTAAACTATCATCTAACATTAAAGTAACATTGAATGAAAAGTAGCCTGCCCCACACAAGTCCTGGTGTGAATATTAGACCCCATGCTCATCTATAAAATGTCTTGTTACACCACTGTATAAAAACATTGATGTTGTCTTGATGAGTTTTTAAAAACATTGACGGATAGTTAAAAAAATGTCCTGTTATTAAAGGGATAGTTCACCCAAAAATTTAAATTACCCCATGAATTACTCACCTTCAAGCCATCCTTGGTGTATATGACTTTCTTCTTTCAGAAAAACACAATCGGAGTTATATTAAAACATGTCCTGACTGTCACCATTATGTTCAGTTTAGTTTTGATTTCATGGACTTTCAGTTTGTTGTCAAGTCAAGTCACCTTTATTTATATAGCGCTTTTTACGATACAGATTGTTTCAAAGCAGCTTTACAGAGAAAACAGGAAAATAATGCAACAAAGTTTGTTTCCAGAAAAAAATAGTGTCACAGTCCAGCTCAAGTAAATTCAGTGATGGTTCATTTTTGTTTTAAAAAACGTATTAATTTAGTTCATTTATATATATATATATATATAGCCGCTCTGTAGTAAACCATGATGTCATCGTCCAGCTCAGTTCAGTTCTTGTATAATAGTGTCAATGCAGGCAGATCAATATTATTGTTGAATATTAAATTTAATGTCCTCAACTAAGCAAGCCAAGCCGATGGCAACAAAGGTGAAAAAGGCAACAGTGGCAGGAACCCGAACTCCATCAGTGACAGAATGGAGAAATAAACCTTGGGAGAACCCAGACTCAGTCGCTCAGTTCTCCTCTGGCCAACGAGCGAACAGTGTATGATTATGATCCAGGCAGCATTACAGGTCAGAAGTCAGATTGGATCAGAACATTCAGAATATTATCCAGTTTATCTGTTTGGAAGTCAGAGTCATCACGCTGTATGAAGACGAGTTTGTGGAGGAATGGGATCAATGCTGATGGCTGTCGTGTCGATGAGGCCTTCACAGGGGAGAGTCTAGTTTCTCTGGAAAATCTCTGCTGACACTTCAGGGATGCATTGTGGTCGTGTCTAGGTGCAGTTCCACCATCTGTTCTGGATCCGGCTTGGATCCGGCTGACTACATCATGCGTTGTGGTCGTGTCTAGGCACAGGTCCTCCATCTGTTCTGGATCCGGCTGACTACATCATGTGTTGTGGTCGTGTCTAGACGCAGGTCCTCCATCTGTTCTGGATACGGCTTGGATCCGGCTGACTACATCATGCGTTGTGGTCGTGTCTAGGCACAGGTCCTCCATCTGTTCTGGATCCGGCTGACTACATCATGCGTTGTGGTCGTGTCTAGACGCAGGTCCTCCATCTGATCTGGATACGGCCTGGATCCGGCTGACTACATCATGCGTTGTGGTCGTGTCTAGGTGCAGGTCCTCCATCTGTTCTGGATCCGGCTGACTACATCATGCGTTGTGGTCGTGTCTAGACGCAGGTCCTCCATCTGTTCTGGATACGGCTTGGATCCGGCTGACTACATCATGTGTTGTGGTCGTGTCTAGACGCAGGTCCTCCATCTGTTCTGGATACGGCTTGGATCCGGCTGACTACATCATGTGTTGTGGTCGTGTCTAGACGCAGGTCCTCCATCTGTTCTGGATACGGCTTGGATCCGGCTGACTACATCATGCGTTGTGGTCGTGTCTAGGCACAGGTCCTCCATCTGTTCTGGATCCGGCTGACTACATCATGCGTTGTGGTCGTGTCTAGACGCAGGTCCTCCATCTGTTCTGGATACGGCTTGGATCCGGCTGACTACATCATGTGTTGTGGTCGTGTCTAGACGCAGGTCCTCCATCTGTTCTGGATACGGCTTGGATCCGGCTGACTACATCATGTGTTGTGGTCGTGTCTAGACGCAGGTCCTCCATCTGTTCTGGATACGGCTTGGATCCGGCTGACTACATCATGTGTTGTGGTCGTGTCTAGGTGCAGTTCCACCATCTGTTCTGGATCCGGCTTGGATCCGGCTGACTACATCATGCGTTGTGGTCGTGTCTAGGCACAGGTCCTCCATCTGTTCTGGATCCGGCTGACTACATCATGTGTTGTGGTCGTGTCTAGACGCAGGTCCTCCATCTGTTCTGGATACGGCTTGGATCCGGCTGACTACATCATGCGTTGTGGTCGTGTCTAGGCACAGGTCCTCCATCTGTTCTGGATCCGGCTGACTACATCATGCGTTGTGGTCGTGTCTAGACGCAGGTCCTCCATCTGATCTGGATACGGCCTGGATCCGGCTGACTACATCATGCGTTGTGGTCGTGTCTAGGTGCAGGTCCTCCATCTGTTCTGGATCCGGCTGACTACATCATGCGTTGTGGTCGTGTCTAGACGCAGGTCCTCCATCTGTTCTGGATACGGCTTGGATCCGGCTGACTACATCATGTGTTGTGGTCGTGTCTAGACGCAGGTCCTCCATCTGTTCTGGATACGGCTTGGATCCGGCTGACTACATCATGTGTTGTGGTCGTGTCTAGACGCAGGTCCTCCATCTGTTCTGGATCCGGCTGACTACATCATGCGTTGTGGTCGTGTCTAGGCACAGGTCCTCCATCTGTTCTGGATCCGGCTGACTACATCATGCGTTGTGGTCGTGTCTAGACGCAGGTCCTCCATCTGTTCTGGATACGGCTTGGATCCGGCTGACTACATCATGTGTTGTGGTCGTGTCTAGACGCAGGTCCTCCATCTGTTCTGGATACGGCTTGGATCCGGCTGACTACATCATGCGTTGTGGTCGTGTCTAGGCACAGGTCCTCCATCTGTTCTGGATCCGGCTGACTACATCATGCGTTGTGGTCGTGTCTAGACGCAGGTCCTCCATCTGATCTGGATACGGCCTGGATCCGGCTGACTACATCATGCGTTGTGGTCGTGTCTAGGTGCAGGTCCTCCATCTGTTCAATAAAAGCCTAAATTAAAACTGTTAATCATATAGAGAGATCAAATTTTAATTTTTGGTTGACCCTTTCATTTGATTTGAGAGTGAATCAAGAAAATGTCTTTTTTTTAAGTTTCCCATCAAGAGTCCCATTGACAGTCATAATATGGACAAAAACTGCTGAAACATTTTGTGTTCTGACAAAAGAAAGTCATATGAGACATGAAGATGAGATGTACAAGACATAAATAATGACTTAATTTATTACTGACCTATTTAACAATGCATTTCAGACTTCAGCTGATGGGTTAACTCGAGTGCACTTCAAGTATAAATCGGTTAGATGGTAAGTGTATGTTAGTTTTGGCTAGACTTCAGAAGACACCGAGAGACCTTTGAGCTGAGCTTTAGCTCTGTCATATATTTATTCTCAACTGTCCAAGCAAACACATCACAGTTCATGAACCCCACTTGTGTTCATTTAATATACATTAACTGTTTTCCCACAGTGATATATAGCAGCTACATAACGTTTTTGGATAAATGGTTGAGATTCAATCTAAATCTCTCATTAAGGGACTAAATCTCTGTTCTCTGGTAAGTGGGCAGGACTTGTCCTCAAGCCCCAAAGACGAAGGATTTAACTTCAATTTTATCTTCTTGTTTTCTGTGTTTAAAGAAAGAAACCCTTATAAAACAAACCTAAGAGGATTTATTGGTTTTCTCTCCATGAAAGTTTGTGAAACAGACCTGTAAGTGTTATGGGTTTAGTTGGTTTAGTTTGAAGGTGTGGAGTGAGAGCTTTAGTCTGGGAAGCTCATCAAGAAGGATTTAGCCTTGATGTGATCTCCTGAGATGATGTTACGCTCCAGCATTCCTTTGGAGATCACTTCTGGAGACTTCATGACACACAATGGGCTCTCTCTGTCCCTAAAGTCCTAATTAAACTCTCACAAAAGCCTTGTGGGACTTCAGAGGAGGCGTGACTCACGTTTGCTGAGGATAAATATTGGTTACCCAGAGGGAGTGTCTGGAGGATTGCTGTGGCGTTCGCCTGCACGCTGATCACTCGTGTGTGTGTTTGCATTTGCCATCATTTCAGAGCAGCATTCAGATCGCATTTTACATGAGGTTACAGAGGAGTCTTTATGTTTGTGGTGTCGGCTGTCCCATCATTCATGAAGACTCTATGACAAAACACAGTCTAAACACAGACACTTCTGGACCGTCATTCATTAGCTATGGTTAACTCCTCACCCGCACTTTTCCAAAGCAAGGGTTGGTTAGGTGTTGACGTCCGCTTGAGGCTGTGGTTATGGTGTGTTCGGTGTGATTCATTCTTGCCCGTGTCGTCCCACGCTGGAAGGAGTCCTGCCCTCAGGCTTCAAATGCCACTGAAGCCCCACAGTAAATATAAATTGGAAATTTACGTTTAGTAATAGATATGAGTCTGGTCATCTCGTGTTAAACTGTTAAAACATGCATGACTAGTAATGATGCCAAAATTGTATCTAACGCAACTCAGTATAGGCATTCATTGACCAATGAGAATTAAAAGCAACGTGTTTAGTTTGTCACATTTATCTTGTAGTCTTTATTGGTCTAAGATTATTTGATGTTTATTTGACTGAACCTGTCTTTACATTTCTTCCTGGTTGTATCGGTTTATTTTTGCGTCTAGTTTAGTTCTCTTTATCGTGTATGTATTTCTAGCCCTGGGTTTTAGCTGTCTTTTGTCTGCTCTTCATTTACTTCACTGGTCAATCTGTTGTGTTTTACAGTTCTCTGGGATTACCTTCTTTTAGTGATGAGAGAAATTAGGCTTTTTTAAAACTTTGAGTCAATTGCTTTGCAAAATGAATCACTGTATCGAAGCTCACAAACACTGCTTCAATGCAACAAAACAGGCCAAACATTAATAAAACACCTTTTACAATCCAATTGCAAATGTTTTATTGAAACTGTAATCTATTAAACCAATTAACAAATCAAGTCAAGTCACATTTATTTATAAAGTGCTTTTTACAATACAGATTGTTTCAAAGCAGCTTTACAGAGAAAATAATGCAACAAAGTTTATTTCTAGAAGAAAATAGCATCACAGTCCAGCTTAAGTAAGTTCAGTGATGGTTCATTTTTGTTTCAAAAAAAGTTATTAATTTAGTTAATTTATATATAAGCCGCTATGGAGAAAACCGTGATGTCATCGTCCAGCTCAGTTCAGTTCTTGTATAATAGTGTCAGTGAAGGCAGATCAATAATATTGTTGAATATTAAATTTAATGTTAAATTTAATGTCCCCAACTAAGCAAGCCAAGCCGATGGCAACAAAGTTGGAAAAAGGCGACAGTGGCAAGAACCATCAGGGCAAAATGGAGAAATAAACCTTTGGAGAACCCAGACTCAGTCGACAAATCATCTAATACCGATTGTTTTGTTTGTTTTATGGAGAGCTTGGTTAATCAGGGCACTAAGAGACTATTTTACAACTCTTCATCATACAAATGTGTCAATAAAAATGTCTACAACTTCTGAGATTGGGTAAAAACCATATAGACACTAGTTCATAGTTTCAACAGATTTCAGTAAATGAGTTTTCGTTACATCACAACTGTTGCGAAACATTTCACTAGTTGCGACCCTTTAGAAGTTCGATACGCACTTCGAAACACTGCTTCAGAACAAATGATTCACAAAGATTTCAAAGCTTTCGAAAGCACCCGTCTCTACCTTCTTCTTATGAAGGTCTTGAACATTGTCTTATTTATTTATTTATTTTGATAAATGTTATGCTGCGATTAGATCCTCAACTCTTGACACACTTGTGCTTTCAGAAAACTTATTTGCTGAATTCCTGCTTGATGTCAAACTGACCACTTCCAAACATAACCTCAAAACACATCTTATAAACCCTGTCTGCCAGAGCTTTCTCTAGTGTGGCAGATGAAAATATAATTCACACTCTTATTTTATACTATTCATACTTGATGAAGCAGTTGTGTTGTCATTGCATCATGTGTGTGTGTTTCTTGGTCTCTTTCAGAATGAGCTTGTGTTGGGTTGGTGCGAGAACCACAGAAGGTGTTCACAGGTAAGATGTTTTCAGATGAGCTTGACATTATTCATTAAGCGTACAGCTTCTCACACTGCCTCAGCGCTGCTAAATTAAACTCTGCTCAAATCTAATTTCCTTTAGTATAGGAAATGGCCAAAGGTTAATGCCTTTATACAAACCACATGCCCTGTACGTTCACTAAACCTCACTCATGTCTAATGGCTTCTGGAAACCGATGTAAACAGCACTGAGAGCCGCTGTTATATCCTGAGCCAGTTTACAGTTATTACCCTGTTACAGCTCTTTCCCTCCACCAGATTACTGTCATTTTGGGATGCAGCACATTATTAGATAAATAGACAGATTTAGATTTTAATATTTGGTGTTCCTTACACTTCCATTTTCTGAACATAAGATGTAATATTGTATTGAGCCTGGGTCATGTGTGCATATTGTTCCAAAGGGGGAAAAAACATTTTTCATAATCTTTCATCAAAATATAATAACTCTGAAATATCTTTTCAGCTAATTTTTAATTATTTCCTCCCCCTCCGACCATGTGTCATATAGTGATCACTGATGACCAGTTCCTGGATAAAATCAGTCACATTACTGAAGTAAAATGGGTTGTGAACATGTTTTTCTTTTTTTATTGGTTTGCCCCCAAGGAAATTATTATTATTATAAGGATATGATGGGGTAATAATCATTTACAGCACACCTCTCCTTCCACCTCGAGTCCATTTGCAAGGATACATTTCTGAAAAGAGTTCCCTGGATTCGGAAATATTCAGACTCGGCTCATTGGAAAATCATGCCTCTTCCAACACTTTTGCAAAACTCCAAAAACGTACATACATACAACTCATTTAATTTCCTTTCACACTATTTCCTTTTCATTTTGGATTTAATTTCCGAACTGCCACGACACGTGCAACATCCAATGTAATAAATCTGGCAACGGTTTATTACATTGGAGGTTGCACGTATCGTGGCAGTTCGGAAATTAAATATTATCCGTATTCTTCTACTTCAGATAAAACTGAATGCGGCACTCACTGAAAATGTGATATCATGTTGCAAAATTGTTGTCACAGACGTGTTTTTCCAATGAGCCTGATTTGGAAATAGTAGCAATGTTAACGTAGACTCAGACATTGCCTAACTTGTAGCCTTTTTAACATTTTAAAATGATTTTGCATCCCGAGGTTTTAAATGGGCTTTAAATGGCACAGTTTCACTCAAACAGTGCCAGTTGTGCTTCCTTATAGCTCTCAAACGCAGAGGAACTGAGACTCAAGCGGACCATGAAGACTGCCAGAGTTTTCAGAATGGTGATACGTGACTGTAATTGCCCTCCGATAAGCCCGTAAACATGGTTAGCTCATTAATGGTAATTGCCTAAACCCAGACATCTCTGGCTGCCGTCCGCCAGTCATCAAGAGCCGCTCACCCCGAGGCCCTGAGCTTTAAAATCCCTCAATGAGAAAGAGCAAAATCATTCCTCGTGAAAGCCGTATTTCTCACACCAAGCGTTCAAGCCGTCCTAATTGCTTTCAGATGGAAGTAATCCACCGTCAGCCTTTCCAATAACAGGTAAAGTAAATGTTGTGTTTCTTATGAAAATAAGCTGTTTCACATCCTCCCCGGCTGAGCTGTGTGTCTGAAATTAGCTGCTGTTTATTCGTTTAAAGCCCAGGCCAGGAAGACGCTGCTTTTTTCTTTTTCTTGTTATGTTTTGTTTGGTTGTGAAGGACTTTCTACGTCTTAATTTTTTGTTTGTATATTTTTTGAGTGCATGATCAGTTGATCTGTTAAACCGAATCGCCCCTCCTATCCCTTACAAAAAAATACGTCTACTCAAGTGTGGAGCTGTTCGGATACTTCTTTTAAACAAACAAAAAATTGTTAAAAAAATTAAAATGTTTCATTTATAGTGCTTAGATATACTTAACAAAAGTATACTTAATTAACTGACAATTGTATAATATTATATTATATAATAGTATAATACAAGTCTAAGAATATTTGGGCCTATACACTGTTAAAAGTGATCAGTTGATAACTTAAAAAAGTGAAACTCGTTGCCTTGTAATTGAAAAAATTAAGTTACGTGGAATTGTCAAGTTCACAAAACTTATTTTTTTCAATTAGTATGCATGAAGTTTATTAATTAATAATTTTAAGGCAACAGGTTTCCTCAATTTATTAAGTTAAGTCAACTAAACACTTACAGTGTACTTGTACTTAATAAAAACGGTATAATGTAGTAAATATGTATATACACACATTACTGTTACACTTAAAATACACTTTTTATAAAACTAAAAAGTGGACCAATTTAGTCCCAAGTATTGAAATTTAGTTAACATTCATTTTACTGCACAAAATATACTTGGAAGATATATTTAAACTTTACTCAAGTCAAGACATTACAGGCTCTTGGGCTATTTTAATCCTATAATATTTCTTCTTTCAGACTAGGAGAATGAAAACATCTAAAGTATTAGACACGAGTGTTGATTTTATTAGTTTTTCTATTTTGCATCTGTAGATTTCATACATAAAGGTCGTTTCCTCAAAATGAGTTTTTTCTCTCTTACATACAGCAAACTTTCCACTTTTACTCCTATCTATATTCCAAAGGCATTTACTGTGGGCTTTGTTCATATATCATATATAATATTTTATTCCTAAAACATGGTGATTTTTTTTTCTGATTTATGGAGCAATAAAAAGAGAAATTCAAAATTCCTCTCTCTAAAACCCTTTAAATTTAAAAATGTCAGAAAAAATTAACCAGGCTTTGTCCAATGTTCAGATTTATGTCCTGGAAATGCATGCAAATGTGTGTATTTGTAAATAGATAATGCCTCGTTTGCATATTTAAACATACCATTACAGAAATCTAGTAATACTAAATGTTATGTCTTATTATACATTTAAGCATTTGGCAGACGCTTTTATCCAAAGCGACTTACATTGCATTTCTAGGTACACATTTACGTTGTTATCAGTTCTTGCTTTCCCTGGGAATCGAACCCATGACCTTGGCGTTGCGAGCTCTGCTGTTTGAGCTCCAGTCTACAGCAAATCACTATACTCTGATCAACTGGCCGGGGAAGTATGGTGATATCTGTTAGTTAAAATATTTACCCTGTTCACCTGGGGTGTCTTGCCTTTACAGTTGTTTCAAACTGCTTACACACATTTTCAAAACTTTGCCCTTTTTTTTCCAAAACTTTCCACACAAATCCAAGAATTGCACTCACAAAATGCAAAACGTCTCACATCTCTTGCAAAATGAAGCACTGCATTCAAAATATCACAAACACATCTCAAAAGCAAACATTTGTCTTACGTTGCAAGCACCTTTATCTTATAAATCATTTATCTTTATCATCATATACACACACTGTCATTCAAAACCTAAAGCTCTTCTTTCATGAGCTCCTATGTACATTTCTGTACAAGATTTACAGTAATTGGCAGAGAGATTCACGGTAAACATGAAAGCAAGACTGAAACCAAGCTATTTATTTTTTTACTGTAAGCATTTGTGTTTGTGAATACAGTATTACACAGTCCGAAAGACCTATAACTCGACCTTTGGCCTATTTATAGACCTATTCTAAAGCACTGATTGGTTGGTGTTCAGTAAAGCAATGAGTGTTTGTGTGTGAGGAGTGTTTGTGTGTGAGGAGGGTGTGTGAGGCTCTGATGAATTCCTGTGGCATTTTGATAGGTTGTGTTTGAAAAAGGAGATCAAAATACTTCCTGTTAGATTTGTGTGTGTTACATGGAGAATTGTGTGTTGTGGTCTGCAGAAAGTGTTTTATGAAATTGTCGAAGAGTTGAAGGCCGAGATTTAGTGTATGGTTTTGCAGATTTGGTGTGTGGTTCTGGTGTTTGAGTGTCAGGTTTCAGATATTGTGTGAGAAGTAAGGATTTTGTGTGTAAGCAGTCAATCAACAAACTTGAAGTAAACGTGTGTGTTTGTAAGGGATATCCTTCAGTCCTGACCAGCGTCTGAGCGGAGGCCAGTGTTAGGATCCTGATCCGGGCGTCTCCCAGCGCTTGTCCAGTGTGATCCGTCAGGCCTGAGCCTGTGTGAACAGCAGCGCTGGCAGATGTTCACTGTGGCATTACTGCGCCTCTGGAGCAGGATTAACCCCGCAGAAGCAGAGCTTGACCCGACCCGACCCGACCCGGGCTCTGGACCCGGATCAGCAGGTGAACCGGACGCCTGAGGGTCATCGAGCAGCGCTGCGTGTGTGTGTGTGTGTGTGTGTGTGTGTGTGTGTGTGTGTGTGTGTGTGTGTGTGTGTGTGTGTGTGTGTGTGTGTGTGTGTGTGTGTGTGTGTGTGTGTGTGTGTGTGTGTGGCCAAGCTGAAGCCACGAGGCCAGTGACGGACACTGATGACCCCGCAGGTTCAAGTGTCGTATTGCCTGGAGAGCTCATTACATTTAACCGTTGCTTTAAGGCGAGACACTACAGGTGAATAGGGTAACATTTTAAAATAATAGATATCACCATGAAACTTCCTCAGTTGATTACTTACACAAGTATATAAAAAAAATGTATTACAAGTTTTTGAAATTTGTATGTTTAATTATGCAAATTAGGCATTATCTCATTAAATATGCATGATTTTGCATATATTTTCGGTAGATAGAGCTGAACATATGATAAAGCCAGGTGCAAAATTCTTTTTTCATTTTGTTTACACACAATTCAGAGGGATTTCAGGATATATGCTTTCATTACCTACGAAATCAAAATATAGTGTCCATAGCCTTAAAAAAAAAGATTTTCTCCATATTTCTTTGATTAAAGTGTCACATAAATTAGGCCAGGAATGATTTATTAACAAATCCCTCTGAAAATATCTTCAGAATAGTGCTAAGTGTATAACTGGAGAGTTTGGTGTATATAAGCTGAGACGTTTGTACTGGAGAATGACAAAAAACTCATTTTGAGAAAACGGCAGTTAAAGAGTTAAATAGCTCTAAATGAGATTTCGTCATTAGCTTTAAATCCCCCTTTGGACATTCACGATTGGTTACTGATAGAAAGGAAATGCCCATATTTGGGTTACATAGCGTTATGCAGGAGACTCAGAGCTTTACAGCGATCCCGGTCATGACAGACTTCAGTAAACAGACGGATCTCGGCGTGTCACGTTGGAATACTGACTTCTTGGTAAATTCGGGAGAAACTTACTGCTGCAAGTAAACAAAATGTAATAAAATAAACATCTTAGTGTATGTTTTTAATGTTTTCTTTATAGCAGCTTGAAAGAACACATATTGAAGGAGTAAACTAGCCCAAAATCTCAAAACTGACCACTGCATGAAAAATCTATGTTTTTGCCTGCCGTGTCTCGCCTTAAGTTTCACAGGAGAACTTATTCCAGCTTTGTTTGGCAACTGGTGATATTGGAGATTTAAAACGAGTCTCGTGTATCTGAGGGCAGGAATATTGTCCTTGGTTTCTCATAGTGCCTGGTCTTATCACGATGCCCAAGCCACAAAACGGCCCATCAGAACTAGCCAAGAACTAGTCCAACGTCCAATTAAAATTGCCCAACCTAAAATGCATATTTTACTGACACTGTTACGCATAAACACAGTATCATAATATCATAAAACCAGTCTGTTATCATAAATAAAAAGTTCTTTACCTTAGGATTAACAAAATCTTTCAGTGGCGATGGAAATCCTTTATTTTTAAACTACTTAAAAAAATGACAGTTTACAAGCTAAAATAAACATTGTAAAATATTCCTAATAAGTTAATTTACTAGCAACGATCCTCGGGCTGGATTCACAATAATCTTAGGAACGAAGTTAATAAATGTCAGCACTCTATGTTAATTGTTTTAATAGTTATTATTAAAGAGCCTGTGTTAAGATAGAGCGGCCTGTTGATTTCAGTTGTACTGCGTCATCTCTTTACTCTCTATAGAGCAGATGCGTTATGTGTGTGAGTGTGAGAGTGTGAACGCGTGTGAACTAAAGTGACCGTGGCTTTCAGTGTGGAGTCTGCATGTTCTCCGTGTGTCAGCGGGGATTTCCTCCGGGTTCTCCGGGTTCTCCGGTTTCCCTCACAGTCCAAAGACATGCAGGTGAGGACTGGAGATGCCGAATCCTCGTAGGAGTGTGAGGGTTGTGTCAGGATGGGCATCCGACGTAAAACCTGTGCCAAATCAAATGTGTGTGTGTGTGTGTGTGTGTGAAGCGAACCCTGCAAACGAGCGGAAATAACGCTAGGACTTCAGAGGACTGGTGCACAGTCAACATATGTTACCTTTAAAATCCAGTTTTCCTGACGAAATGGGAGTTGTGTTTTCACAGTGAATGCACTGCAGATATAGAGCTGGTGTTATACTGCAAGATGTGATTGTGTCGCCGTCTGTGATTTTTTCCAGAAGCTTAAATGCATCAATTATGTAACATTAAACCCCAGTTCAAGCGGCTCCACGGTTAAAGTGCTCCACACACTCTTTACATGAAAGCACCAAAATAACACAACAGCGTGAAATCAACTAAAGGTTTCAAAACCGCAGAGAGTCTCAAAGCCAACATTACAGTTCCTAAAGTAAACCATGGTTGGTTAGCATTTACATATCTGAAATATGCTCTGTTACCTTTAACGGCACGTAAAATAGTTTATGATGAGGGATTCATGTGAACCATATGAGAGAGCGCCGCTGTGTGTGGATCCTGAACCCCGTGGCCTCGTGTCGTAGTTCCTCCGCCCTGAGCAACATGTTTCTGGGAGTGTGTTGCGTGTGGCCCGCAGACACCTGAACTGCAGTGGCATTGCAAAAGTCAATGGATTGCAGACGTTCAGAACACCCAGGTTGTTCCCACAATGCACCAGTGCAGATTGTGCGCTGATTTAAACCGCAGCGAGCGGATGTCTTCCAGTTCGTTTGCCGCCCCGTGTGACACCTTAATGACCGGCCGGTTCTGTATTCATCACTCGTACTAGAGCCCTCTCGGGGTTCAGAAACACTCTGAGTCTGAATGAAAGATGTTTCTGCACATATGGTTTCTGTCATCGTGAGGCTGGAGCCCTTGAGAATGCACATGTCAGGACACTAAATCAGAGCTCGCTCTTGAATCACGCTCAGGCGGAGGTCAAGACGGGACCTCTGGACAGCGTCTTTCAAAACCAAGTCCAGGATGATTTGTGTTTCGTTGGGGGGGGGGAGTGGACGTTTGTCATCAGCTTCCATATGGATAAGCCATTTGAGTTATTCACGACACTGAGAAACGAATGGACTCGTGCTACTCTAGCTCTGCTAATGTTTCAGTTCTTCACGTCTGGCGTTTGAAGGTTCATGGGAGGTGAGAAGGGGAACACAGGCCATCGCTCTTTCTTCCTCTGGCCTCTTGCAGCGAGCACAGCTTTCTCTCACATTTGTTGCCATCTCGTTCTGCACGGCTTTCCAAAGGTCTCTGAGGGTTCCTCGCTCGTTCTCCGAAAGATTTCCTCAATTTGTTCCACCGCGTCAAACAGCCCTTTAAAGCTCCTCTGGTTTATGACGACATCCATACAGAATAATCTTCTGATCAGAAGAGCATTCATTCGTTAACACTATGGACGCACCGAAATTAAAAAATTCTGGGCCGAAACCAGAAATTAAGAAAGCACTAGGCCAAAAACCCAAACCAAATGTAAATAATACATTAATAATCAATTAATTATTCAAACTTATTTAATAATCAACACTCAAGTAGCTTAAACCGAGTTAAATTTCACATTATATCAACTTTTTTAATAACAGAATTGTTTCTACTCTAGTTTTTTGGTGAAAAAAACTAACTTTTTTACTGCAATAACTTGATTATTTATTCAAATATACATTAAATAATGAAGACATCACTAACAGGTTAAGTAGAAATACAGTGAACATATAATACTGTGCAGTGTTATTTTTTCCTGATAACTAATGGGTTTATGGACAGTTTGCTTCATATTAAAAGTAACTCAACACAAAGCTTAATGCGATTTATTGGATGGCAGGTGCAACAAGTGTTTAGTGAAGTTTTTAGTTTAGTTTAGTGAATGAACAGACTACAGCACAGACTAAAAGACTTTAGATTTAAGAAATCATATCATTACCAATTAAATCCAGAGCAGCTGACATGTTTAAGTGCTGTAGTTTATCCATGTTGTGTCACGAAATAGACGCTGAACAGTCAAAACGTGCTAATTAAATGTCTGTTTCGCTCACTGATTTCGACCATCCAAAAACATTTGGGCCCGAAACCGAAATGCCAATACCAGTCTATGTCAACACAATCATGAATCTGAGATGATATTTAGATGATACAGGTCTGTAAGTTGTTTATGTTCATTATTATTGTAATGTTGTGCTTTGAGACATGAGGGAGTTCAACGCCGCCTCTCTGAAAATGACCTACCCTACCTTTAATGAAAGTTAATGGGACCTTAATGTAAAGAGTGATTTGTTTGGTAGTTTGTAGAGCGCAAGCGTTTATGAAGTCACACATGGTTGAAAACAGTTAAGTAAGATGGTTGAAAACATGGTTGAAAACAGTCAAGTAATACTCAAGAGTGAGAACTTGGCAAAAAATGGTTCCTTGACTTTGGTTTTGGCACTCTTTATCATCCAATTATTTGACTGAATTATTGTTCATGCACAACATTTGAGCTGAAATGTAATTTTACAATGAGCTCAGAAGTGCCTCGGGGTGCCTGTTTTCTGTCGTCTAATGCAGTTATTTCTGAACGTTCAGCATCATGTTTCTGATTGACTTCAGTGGCTTATTTCAGTTTCTTGGCCTCATGTGGTCTCATTAGTTTCCTTCACACCTAATGCTTTATTTGTTGTAGCTATGCTCGTTCATTTCTTATTTCCTTTTGAACGTTTATAACCCTCTGGCTGTAGTGTGGGTCTAAATAAATCAGTCCTCTCTGGTGTCCAGACTATGTTTTCAGAATTTCCGTTTGTCCAAAGTAATAATCACAGATTGTTTCATGTAACTCAGAATATACAGTTCTGCTTGTGGATATCTAGTGTACCTGCTAAACAAAACTATGGGTATCTTTGAAACATTTAATGCCACTAAACTGAATCCAGAGACTAATTCTTCCTCATTGGATCAACCTGGAATCTTGTAAACACAACTTCATTTCCAATCAGATTGGAACTACAGTGTCATTTACCTCGTGCCATTTTTGTTTGCATGTCTTAATCATTAATTAAAGGGGTGATGAACTGAGAAATCTAATTTTCCTTCAGTTTTTGACATATAAGAGGTCATCATACTATAAGAATATCCTGTAAGTTTCAGAACTGAAAACTTCCTTATTAGTGCAATAAAAGCTTTTATTGACACCAGGCACAGCGAACGACAGGTTTCTCAAACCCCGCCTCCGCAGAAGAAGATCAACGCCTACTTCAGCACTGCCGGTTTAGCCCCGCCCACCGATTCAAGCATTACATGAATCTCATTATAATATGCAAAACTGTTATCCAATCATAGCAGTGGGCGTTTACTTCCGAGTCTTCAAAGCGGCACGCCCATAAAAACCGAGTGTTTCAGGAGCTAGGCTCAAAACCAGGGTAGAAAATAGCCTATTACTTCTTCATTTTGATGTTTTTTAATGTAAAAACCAAGCGAACGTCATAAGTTGACCTCAGACAACAACATAAAAAAAATTAAAAAGCCACTTCATGGCCCCTTTAACCATTTTAGTCTTGCTTTTTTTCTGTAAAAATATCCAAACATCTTTAAAAAGATAGTAAGTAAAGATAAATAAAAAAAGATTCAAGGCCTGTTCACATCAAGGACGGTAACTATAACGATAACGATCTAAAATCGTTCCAAATATAAAAGAATAGCTCAGTCAGTTCACACCACAATGATAAACAGAATAAGATGTGTCTGAAACCGCTCACTCGTTCACTCATTCACTAATCCCTACATAGTGAATGGCAGTTGAGTGCACTACATCAGCAAAGAGTGAACGAAAATGAGTGAGCGAATTCGGACGCTGACATAATTATCATGCGCCAGAGAGCTCGGACAATTTCATCATAAACATTACCTACTCATCTTTAATATTTCCTTTTTTGGCTGTATGAATTGTATGTAACAATTGTATGTATGTATTTTTCACTTTTATTGCGTTATTTGATAAAAAAAAAAAAAGATAATAAAAACACTTGCTTGTCATATTTATTTACTTTTTACATTTATATGTGAAAATAAAAGAGAACAAAACACTACACAACACATTTGTTTATTCAAATATAGATATAACGGTATATATATAAATAAATAACCAGGCGTCTGGTCTTATAAATGATTGTTTTCTATCTTGCGTGCGCCGTTGCCATGGTGACATTTTGTTTATTTTTCATTCGCGCTCTATCGCCTTATTGTGTTGGATTGTGGGAAATAGTGTCTCAGCAAGTGTACATCGAATGTACACTCGAATTCAGAGAGGATTGTGGGTAAAAGAAGTGAACGAATGTAGGGAATGATGTCGTTCACTCAGAATTCGGACACCACTACAAAATGGCCGACACCCTAAATAGTGCACTATATAGTGGATAGGGAGCGATTTCAGACACAGCTATAGACATTATTTTCAGAATGATTTTTTTGCAGCTGTTGAACAAAAACATTGACAGCCAATCAGAATCCATCCTGCTTTACAGAGACCTCGAGCATTTAAAGCGGCAGACGACCAAACTGAAACGATTTAGAAACTTGGACACTAATGAAGTTATTGTTCTTGGTGTGAACAGGCTTTTGGACTAGACTAGATTCCTTTAAAATATCAGGAGGTGGTTTAAGATTTATTCAAGACTTTACCTAGCCAAGCGTTATTTTACCTTTACATTTAATTATGACTTTACTCCTGTGTGCCACAATATGGCCGTTTTGGAGCATCACACTCCACACTCGAGTGTCACTTTTCATCAGCCAAATTTGTGCATTTTTCATTTGCAACTGATGCAAATGAAACTGAGGATGTTTTTTTTTCTTTTGTTCCCTGTGTAAGCCAGATAAATAAACTCGCTGTACTGATGAGGTTCATGGCCAGTTCACGTTCTTATCCCTGATTGATTGGATCGTTCATTACGAAAGATCCATTTGAAAGCGCTTAACGCACCAGCTACTGAGAGGAAAAGAGGTTTTATAAGCAAGCATGATATCGATATCACCTCCACAACAGATGTGAGAAACTCACTCACTCACAGATGTTTGCAACCATGGGAAAAAGCAGTTGAAGGGTTTTAAGAGTTTATGAACTCGTGTCAACCTCAATCTGATGTTTCTGTAAAATCAGTCTGTTTTTATTTGTCTCAATGTGATTATGCCTTGTTTCAAACGGTGATGTATAACTACTTAAAGGGTAACTGTAACCTAAATGCAACCTGGGTCTTTTTGTGAATCTACCCGAGGCGAACTTTAGTTTAAAAGCATAATTAGAATGGAAACGCCACTTTTAAGATGTTTTCGGTCAAATTGCCTTGTGAATGGGAGAATCGCTATTTTTACAACACTAAGAAGGCTCGACACATCATGAAACTCTGCTGGAAGTATCACCAGGGGCTCTACACATGAACTCCAGCATTGAGAACAGTGTGTGTGTGTACAGAGTTTACTAAAAAGAAAGATTTTGAACAACTCACTGTTGCTGTTGTTGTTTCCGTCCGCCGGCATTTTGACAGTCAAAAATAGTCGATCCAGCACAGTTTCATGTTGTGTCGAGCCTTCTTAGTGTTTTAAAAATAGCGATTTTTGATGCTATCATAGTCGTGCCCCAAGCACTCCCATTCACAAGGCAATCTGACCGAAAACGAAAATACGGTCAAACTTAAAAGTGGCGTTTCCATCCTAATTATGCTTTTAAACGAAAGTTTGCCTCGGGTAGATTAACAAAAAGACCCTAGGTTGCATTTTGCCGAGAGTTACCCTTTAAGTCATATGGACTCATTTTTATGGTGTTTTTTTTTATCTTGTAACACAATAATTATACTTTGGACCAGCTTAAAGTGCCCCTTATTATGCTTTTTCAGATATCCCATTTCATGCAGTGTGTAATAGAGCTATTTGTGAATTTAAAAGCTCTGCAAAGTTTTAAAGATCAAAGTGCAGATAAATAAAGAGACTGTCTCCTAAAAGAAAGAAGCGATTCTGAACTGAAACGAGTCGTCAGTAATTCCAGTCTCACTTCCTGATGAACCTGCGTAACCGTGTAACACATTTGCATAATGCCCGTCTGTGGCCGTGATTGGCTGCCGGTGAACGACGCCTCCTTTGACCCTCAAACGCTGTAGTTGTGGCTGAGACTGGAAGAGTTTGGTTCATGTTGTTCATGACGAGAATACGCTGTTTTCTGTTCTGCGAATACACTTGATGCACTTCCAAAGAAATGAGACTCGCACTCGAATTGAAAAAACCCGGCACAAAAAAAAAATCAAATTTGTTACAGACATTAGTGTATTTGTTTTTCTCTAATTATATTTATGGATTGGTTCAAACCTTAAGTGTTATATATATTTATTTATTTCTGAGTGAAGGTAGCTGTATTATATTACTACTATCACTAACTGAAGAGCACATGTGCTCCTATGCAGGAAATGAGGTCAGGTCGCAGGAATGGATTTGATTGGACAGGAGCCCTCTTGACTGCTTCATTCATCTGTTGACTTTTTTATACTGCCTTTCAGCCATGACATCTCACACTTTTTTTCTGCCAGGCCTGAATGTCATCTGTCTTTTATTTTAAGAGGAGAGCCAGTAAAGCAGCAGGATAGCTGGACAGTGAACCTCTTCACAGGTCCTGAGGCTGCCTCCATACACATCTCTGAATGGACGCCCGTCCAAGCATCTCTCATACGTTCAGCCCAGGATTCCATTCAAACCACGCAAACGCTTCTGAGCAGAACACAAAATCAGACTCAGAAATGTGTGGAAAAGCTCGAGATTTCTTGAACCAGAGCTAAGCTGTATGTGTAACTGGAGTCCATCTGCATGTCCCGTGATTTTCAGTATGGAGCTGAGTGGTAGACTAACTAAAAACGGAAAACTCTTTATGCATTTTGGTCGTTCATTTACACGATAATGACGCTTTGGGGGCCTGAAAAGGCAAACTTTCGAAAATGTGTTTCACAGTGCAAGTTTTTAAAATCAGTACCATTACCGTCTCTGTGTAAACTACAAAAACATGAATGATGATGAATTCTACAGTATAAAAACTGCAAATGACTTTTGTTAAATGCCCTATTTCTTAAATGTCCGCTCATAAATCTTTGATTTAGCAATAATTAACCTGTAAAGAGGGCCTTTCTACTTCTAAATCATTTACAAACTTTGATCTTCAGTTTCAATCAGCTCATATTCATATCACACAGATCAGAATGTAAAACAGCAGGAAATGGACATTTCTTATGCATGTTATTGATTTTATTGGAACGATTCATCTATGCATGTTTCATTTTCTGAGTGACCTTAATTTTCATAACCTCGACAGACTTCTCTCTGTTGATGAATGCCGGACTTTTCCAATAATTGTGTCTGCATAAACCCACACTTTCTTACTCTGGCATTCAGATCGGCCTTCATCCAGTCAAAAACTTGGGGGTCCCACCCTCCATTTTCCGTTTTACTGGGATGTATGTCACAATAAAAAATGGACCCGCCTATAGGTGCACATTACTAACGCGCTCATTAAATAACAAAAAAAATATTGCGCCATTGACCTTAGACCAGGTTTCAGTTGGTCAATGGCTCAGTCTTTTTCTGTTGCCTCAAAATAGCAACCTGCCAACAATGCGCCTGAACACACACCTGGTTTTCAGACCAGCAGCCCATGGGCACACAGATGGGCGCAAATGCATTTGCTATTTAAACAACGTGGTGCAGGACGTGAAAATGATAACTGCGTCGGGCTGAAACTAGCAGAAAACACTTGCGTTGCGCCTGGCGATGCATTGTGCTGGGTGTAAGATAGGGCCCTAAACATATTAAGCTCATGCATTAACTTTGACAGAAAGTATATATTTATAAATTCTCTGCATTAGATGCTTTTTACTTTTTAATTGAATGTCCTAGCAAAGAATGTTTTTTTTTCTCTTCAAGCGAATGGAGGGAACATTAGTTCACCAATATAACCACCTATCTGCTATGATTGAGCTCTTGTATGATTTCTTTGTAGAGATGTCCAGAATGACTGAAGGCCTTCTCTATGAGTCTGGTTTCAGGTGTGCTGGTGTGAAAAAGGCATCCAGTTCACCTTATAGTGTTGAAGTGAGTCTTCATAATTTATAGGCTGGCGCATGACTCAGATTCCAGAGCCTGTGAGGAGCGTCGCCCGCTGCGGGCAGAAGAGCACATGCCATCACACCCGAGCTGTGGCGAAATCGCAAGCGCAGGGATGATTTGACCCTTGGGATTCTCCGTTCTGCGCTTCCCGCTGCATTTCCAGCTCATCCACGGCAGCTCCTATTACATTAGTGACAAAATGATATTCTGGAATGTTTTGTTCCTGTGGCTTCCTTGAACCTTCCCTCGAATCTCTTGGTATTACTCTTACACTGATAGGAAAAATCTGTAGACAAATGGAAAAGGGTACAGGTAATTTTCTGCACTTAACGTTATCCGTTAAGTTCACGGACATTTCCTTTAACCCTGAAACACAATGCAATGCGTAATTCAAAATACATGTGTGAAACACATGTGAAAAATTAAACGGGAAAATTCCTTCATATTAACAGTGCACTGTGCCCTATTTTTACAGATCTCACGGAGAATAAAGTGGAATATAGATATACAGTGAGCTTGTAGTAATGATTTTATTAACTGAACGTTCAGATCTTGATTTATTTGGACAGTGTCAGTTTTGTAGGATTAAACGTTTTTAACAACTGCGTGATGGAATGTCTTTAACAGATAATAAATTGTGTAATTTATTCCTGTGATGGCAAATCTCCATTTTCAACAGCCATTACTCCAGTCTTCAGTGTCTCAGGATCCTTCAGAAATCATTTGGTTCTGGTTATTTTCCAGTAAACATTTTTTTCTTCTTCAGTACAATCACAGTTACTATGAAAGTGACTAGTTTTATATTATACCATTTTATTTGTTTCATTTGCAGTGCATCATGGGATTATTAGTCCTCCTAATGAAATAATTTAAGAACACAGTCTAGTTGTAAGGGTTTTGTTTGGTTTGTTTGTGTTTTAGGGTACATTTACTTGAAAACAATGTACTAAAAATGTTTTTCATCTACCGACGACAACGTTGTCAAAAAGATCCCGGTTCACAATGATCCACAAAAAACAATGAAACGCTGTATTATTCATGTCAGGTCAGTAGATGGCGGTCACTTTGTAAAGAAACACTATGTGCCTATAGACTGAACATTGTTTTCGTTTTCGTGATCATATTGTTTTCAAAAATTTGCACATTTTCAAAAGTTTGCGTTTTCAGGCCACCAAAGCGCTGTTGTCGTGTAAATGAACAACCAAAACACATTAAAAAAAATTGTGGACCTAAACTAACGGACTCTTAGTTTGGTTTTCCCTGTTCCCTTTTGCCTGAGTTCTCCTTCCTTGTTCGTTTCCATGGTTTCTAATTGAGTTACTCACCTGTTCCCTGTTGTGGTGATTATCTTCTCTTGTGAATTTAAGCCCTTGGTTTTTAGTTCCTTGTTCTGTGTTATCCTAGTTGTTTGGTGGATGGAAAAGTATCCTTGGATTATGCACATCAACCCCTGACACTTTTTTTTCAGTTTTGAATTTTTTGCTTTAAATCAGAATCTTGGAGCTGATTGGTTCGGTTTATGGTTTAGAAGATTTTTTTTAATGACGAGAGAAAATGAATGTCAAAAATACTTAAGTCTGCTAAAAAAATAGGATATCAATGTTGCACTTTATAGGAAGCATTATAGGAAAAAATTAAATATCTAAAATATTAGGTGAACATTTGATCTGTTGGTCCTTCTAATTCTTTTACTTATCCCCTGATGAAATTTTAATCACAACCCTCATCTCGTGTTGAAATGTCAGGTTTTCTTCGCTGTCAAAGAAGATGAAGTGTAAAGAAAAGTCTCCCACAGCGTTTCCGTCAGGGAGCAGTCACTGCCGCTTGACAAGGGCAAAGAGTCAGCGAGAGCTTGAAGAAAACATGTTCCTCTCTCTGGACGAGGATGAGGAGCCCTCTTCCCTGCGGGGCGACGCTCACTAAACATTCATCTTCAACACCAATGCTTTTGGTCATTGGAATTCTCTCAGAACAATTTATCCATCAATCCTCAATATAATAAACAATAACAATCTCACCTGGTGACACTGATCAGAATTAAACTGCGTAGAAATACAGTGAAATCCAGAGATTTATAAATGTTATGGCTCCTCAAAAAAGAGGTGTGCAAAAGATGCTTTCAGATTCAGCTGGTCTCTGAGTTATCTGAATAACAATATAATTAACTAGTCGGTCAACTAGTCCTGTATAAAGCTGATTTATAGTCAAGAAGCTTCTTTTAAACTGTATTTTGTCAAGCTACACAGGAACCATCATTTATAGCAGTTCAAAAACTGTCAAGCTACTCTGTTAAAAAAGTTGTGGTTGCTAACTGTCAGCGTTGGGTTGAATAAAGGCAGAAAATGAAAGTGATGGTTCTACTCGCAAGCAGTTTTCTTTAATAAAACAAACGATAATACACTCAGCGAACAGAACAACCACATACTGTATATTAGACGAGATCAGACAAAGACTAACTGAAAATGTGTGCTATTAATAAACATTGATAGACACTATAGGGACAAAACAAGGTAATTCATTAAACGGGTGTTACACATGATGGCAAACCAAAGATCATGTTAACAAATGAACACAAAAGTGAAACACAACTCAAGCAAACTCAAACAGATCAAACGTGACACTAACATGATTTTCATAATATGTGAGTATTTGACAAAGCAATCACAATAAAACATGCATTACATCCTCTCATGTGACATTTTGCGTGGATTTTTCCCTTTTGCCATCACATTCACGCCATCTTAGTTGCTCAGTGAGAACATGAAGCGCTCAAAGAAGCCAAATCCTCTGATCATGTATCCATTGGTGTTGCATTTAGTAATATATACATGCTTTGCTTTGTTTTGTTTTGTTTTGTTTTCACTTTATTTTTTCATCCTAGAAAATGGGATAGTACAGTTCCACCACTGATATGCCATAATAATGCAGGTTTCTTATCTCGTAACATCAACCAGCTTCACTAACTACGGTTAAGTAAACATCAGCCTATGCTGATCTATAGCTAGAGCAAACCAGGCTGGAACAGTATAGAGACTCCATGGCTATAATGCAGTTCATGCTGTACAATTTCGCAATAGCGGTGTGGAATTCGAATCTCTTTATTGTTTTGTCGCCAATTTGAATTCATATCTGTAGCAGCAGTGCTGTGAAGAAGATGAACTTACTTCTCTGAGAAGTTTTACCATACTGGCAATGGAGACAGCATTGTAAATGATCATTTTCACAAGCCCTCCACTTCCTTCCACACTGTAAAAGCTTTACAGGTTGAGCAACATTTTACAGTAATATTGCCAAACGTATTGCGTCGCCTGCCTTTACATGCACATTAACTTTAATGACATCCCATTCTTAATCCGTAAGGTTTAATATGGAGTTGGCCCACCCTTTACAGCTATAAGAGCTTTAACTCTTCTGGGAAGGCTTTCTACAAGGTTTAGGAGTGTGTTTATGGGAATTTTTGACCATTCTTCTAGAAGCGCATTTGTGAGGTCAGGCACTGGTGTTGGACGAGAAGGCCTGGCTCTCAGTCTCCGCTCTAATTCATCCCAAAGCTGTTCTATCGGGTTGAGGTCAGGACTCTGTGCAGGCCAGTCAAGTTCCTCCACACCAAACTCATCCATGTCTTTATGGACCTTGCTTTGTGCACTGGTGCGCAGTCATGTTGGAACAGGAACATCCCCAAACTGTTCCCACAAAGTTGGGAGCATGAAATTGTTCAAAATGTCTTCGTGTGCTGAAGCATTAAGAGTTCCTTTCACTGGAACTAATGGATCAAGCCCTGAAAAACAACCCCACACCATAATCCCCCCTCCACCAAACATTACACTTGGCACAATGCAGTCAGGCAAGTACCGTTCTCCTGGCAACCGCCAAACCCAGACTCGTCCATCGGATTGCCAGACAGAGAAGGATTGTCACTCCAGAGAACAAGTCTCCACTGCTCTAGTCCAGTGCTTTACCCCACTGCCTCCGACGCTTTGCATTGCACTTGGTGATGTAAGGCTTGGATATGTAGCTGCTCGGTCATTGAAACCCATTCCATGAAGCTCTACATACTGTTCTTGGGCTAATCTGAAGGCCACAAAAGTTTGGAGGTCTGTAGCTGTTGACTCTGCAGAACGTTGGTGACTTCTGCGCACTGTGAGCCTCAGCATGCGCTGACCCCGCTCTGTGATTTTATGTGGCTGAGTTTCTGTTGTTCCCAATTGCTTCCAGTTTGTTATAATACCACTAACAGTTGACCGTGGAATATTTAGTAGTGAGGAAATTTTTAACGAATGTACTTATTGCACAGGTGTAAACCGATCACGGCACCACACTTGAATTCACTGAGCTCCTGAGAGCGACCCATTCTTTCACAGATGTCTGTAGAAGCGTCTGCATGCCTAGGTGCTTGATTTTATACAACTGTGGCCATGGACGTGATTGGAACACCTGAATTCAATGATTTGGAAGGGTATTCCAATACTTTTGGCAATATATTTTGTTATTTTGTTGCCTGCACCTGCACCTCCTCATCAACGAATCATATATACACCATCATCACCTTCACTTCATTGTCTGGTCTCGTCCTTTCCAAAAGATGCACCGACCACCCTCCTGTGTTACTCACCTGGAGTTACTCACCTCAGCATGGCCTTGTCCCCTCATCTATTAATCTACTTACATGTCTGTTCCCTTCTGTTGTGTGACAAAAGACCAGACCAAAAAAAGTTGATGTTCAAACTTGCAGGATAGATCGCGGCGGTGGCTCAAAATAGCCGCTATCTGTTTGAATACACAGAAGGATGCTGTCATCTTGCAGTCACCTGCCCCTTGAACAATGAAATCATTAAGCCATTGTACCGGATTAGGGATAACTTTGTACATCCAAGGGGAAGCTCCCAGATGTCTCAGGACTGGACTGGAGAGAGGCCATCTTCAGATGTCTAGAGAGCTTCGTTCCCCAATATGTAAAACAGCCAGCTCCAGAGTCTCGTCCATTCAAGGCCGCCCTTCCAGAGTCTCGTCCCAAGATAGCCGCCCTTCCAGAGTCTCGTCCCAAGATAGCCGCCCTTCCAGAGTCTCGTCCCATGATAGCCGTCCTTCCAGAGTCTCGTCCCATCATGGCCGCCCTTCCAGAGTCTTGTCCCATGATAACCGCCCTTCGAGAGTCTCGTCCATTCAAGGCTGCCCTTCCAGAGTCTCGTCCCAAGATAGGCGTCCTTCCAGAGTCTCGCCCCAAGACAGCCGTCCTTCCAGAGTCTTGTCCCAAGATAGCCGTCCTTCCAGAGTCTCGTCCCATCATGGCCGCCCCTTCCAGAGTCTTGTCCCAAGATAGCCGTCCTTCCAGAGTCTCGTCCCATCATGACCGCCCTTCCAGAGTCTCGTCCCAAGATAGGCGCCCTTCCAGAGTCTCGTCCCAAGATAGCCGTCCTTCCAGAGTCTCGTCCCAAGATAGCCGTCCTTCCAGAGTCTCGTCCCAAGATAGCCGCCCTTCCAGAGTCTCGTCCCAAGATAGCCGCCCTTCCAGAGTCTCGTCCCAAGATAGCCGCCCTTCCAGAGTCTCGTCCCAAGATAGCCGTTCTTCCAGAGTCTCTTCCCATCATGGCCGCCCTTCCAGAGTCTTGTCCCAAGATAGCCGTCCTTCCAGAGTGTTGTCCCATCATGGCCGCCCTTCCAGAGTCTCATCCCAAGATAGCCGTCCTTCCAGAGTCTCATCCAGTCAAGGCCGCCCTTCCAGAGTCTCGTCCCAAGATAACCGTCCTTCTAGAGTCTCATCCAGTCAAGGCCGTCCTTCCAGAGTCTCGTCCCAAGATAACCGTCCTTCTAGAGTCTCATCCAGTCAAGACCGCCCTTCCAGAGTCTCGTCCCAAGATAACCGTCCTTCTAGAGTCTCATCCAGTCAAGGCCGCCCTTCCAGAGTCTCGTCCCAAGATGGCCACCACGCCTAAGCCCTTGGTCAAGATGGCCGCCACTCTGCCTAAGTCCCCTGTTCCCATCCTCGTCCAGAGTCCAGAGACAACTCCAGACCCTGTCCCGGGTCCAGAGACTCCACTGGTCCCCCAAGTTGCCGGCTTGACCATTTTTGCGTGAGGATGCGCTTTCCGGGAGGAGGAAGTACTGTCACAGTAACCAGCTCAGTAACCAGCTCAGTAACCCGTCAACACTACATTTCCCAGCATCCCTCCTGGCCCTCACCTGCACTCAGTCAGCCATCACCACACCTGCTACAGATCATCACCTGTACACTGATTCACTCATCAACCCACCCTATATCTACCATCATCACCTTCACTTCATTGTCTGGTCTCGTCCTTTCCACAAGACGCACCAACCACCCTCCTGTGTTACTCACCTGGAGTTACTCACCTGAGCATCGCCTTGTCCCCTCATCTGTCTTCGGAGATCCTCCCGGTCTCCTTCTGCCATTACAAGAACATTCATCATTACCCTTCAGCTAAGTCACCATCTGATCATCCATCTGCAGTTAACTCCTTTGTTTCCTTCCCTCTATCATCCACTCTCTGCTTAAATAAACATATTTTACCTCTTACCTGCCTGTTCCTTTCTGTTGTGTGACAAGATTAAGGAAACCGTAATTAAAGGCAGGGTAGGTAGAAATGGTCTAAAAATTTTATTTTTCAAATTTGTTTAAACTTTATGTACATATCAATACATAATTAAAATGTAAGTACTCTGAAAA
Organism: Vimba vimba; assembly: GCA_022828995.1. Taxonomy (NCBI): domain Eukaryota; kingdom Metazoa; phylum Chordata; class Actinopteri; order Cypriniformes; family Leuciscidae; genus Vimba; species Vimba vimba. The sequence goes on along the minus strand of CM040825.1, from coordinate 7,575,463 downwards.
AGAAAGTATCAAAATCGAGTGTCTGTAGACCTCTCACGACTGTTTTAAAGACATCTCATTATTTCCATTCACTCCACCCCCTCATTTCTGTGCTTCTTCCAAAGCCACGCCCCCAAAACACATGAACGCGCGACTCCGACCGCTGAGCTAGAGGACGCATTATTTACCTGAGACAAGCGGAGGGGAAGGGGCATTTTTTTGCCTGGTTTGCCTTCACTAACTGCATATGCCGGTACTGTAAATTTAGATTGCTCTTTCTCTGCCATTGTTTTGGTATTCCTAGGTTCAGTGCCTTCTTCTTCTTCTTCGATAGATTTTATTGGCAGCTTGCAAACATAGTGCATTACCGCCATCTACTGGACGGAGGTGTGATCAGGTTCCGTGCCTCTCGCACTCCTCAAATCAAACGGTCGCGCGCAAGTGGGCAGGTGCTGTGTGGCAAAAGGGTGGTTGCCATGGTTGCGAGAGAGTGACAGTCGCCTAAGCCAATCCTTTGATTCGTCCCGAATCGAAATAATGAGCTGTGTTTAATACAGATTAAACGGTCTAGAGTCACTTGATTTTTATACTCTTTTTTTCAGAGTTCTTACATTTTAATTATGTATTGATATATATAGAAAGTTTTAACAAATTTGGATCTTTAATTTTTAATAAATCCTACCTACCCTGCCTTTAACATGTTTTAACTAGCTTTTTTTTTTTTAATTTACCTTGTGTCTTGTGTTATGTGTCTTACATGCACATAACAAAACCGTACAAAACATCATGTAAACTTGAACTCTGTTTTCTTTTTTTAGGGAAGAGAAAGTGGTTTAACACATCATGTGGTGTATGTATTTAACTGCAAATGCTTTCTTGTCTTATACAGCTTTCTCACAATAGGTGGTTTTCTACCATGTCTGTGAGCGTTATCACTGTAACAGGCACTGTTAGGAAAAGCTCAATACACTAAAATCCAGCAAGCATCACTTCATTCATCCCCTTTAAAGCACCCCTCATAAGATACTCTCAATAGTTGACCTTGTAAATGCCTAAATGTGAGATGAACCTGCATTCAGAGGAGTTCACTCCTTCACTGTCTCGCTGAGATCTTTTGTAAACAGAAGCAGCAGTTGCTTGACTCATTCATCCATCATCATATCCCACAATCGCATCTGTGTCATGCCAGAGGGAAATTAGTCAGTGATAACCTGTGTCCCAGCTACTGATCTCCCTGCGCTGACCCCCTGCCGCAGTGTGTGTGTAGTTCACCAAACGCAGGGAGACGCCGGCCCGTAATACAGTCCAGACCTCTGGCTCTCTCCCATCAGCCCCTTCCTCTCAGGAGTGTGCTGTCATATTGATGACTCACAGGCAGTGTGTGTGTGTGTGTGTGTGTGTGTGTGTGTGTGTGTGTGTGTGTGTGTGTGTGTGTGTGTGTGTGTGTGTGTGTGTGTGTGTGTGTGTGTGTGTGTGTGTGTGTGTGTGTGTTTATGTTGTGTTGAGGGCGTCAGCAGTCATTAGATGGAGGTCGGACACACAGGAGCTATACTGACCTCAACTGAATAGACAGAAATTTGAAAACACTCCGTCGGGACGTCATAACTTACAATTCATGCATTTACATTCCCATATAATCTTTGATTGATAAAGGTAAACAAATATGACTTGTTGTCCACATACAGTATGGAGGGGCTTGAGGAGAAGATTTTTTGCCATTGTTCGACAAACTGACAGTCACACATTTTGAAAAAGAAGTGTACTTAATTGTATTGAATATGCATTTGTAGTGTACTTCAAGTATTAAAAGTATAATTTAAAATACTGTATTTGCAGACAATATAAATGGCCACTCTTTAAGTGCATTTTCATGACTGTTTCTTAAAAGTGCACTTTGTAATAATGTCAAGTGAAAGGGTTTTACTTTAAGATACATTTAAATCATTTTGTCATGTTTTGAAGATGTACACTTATTATGAAGTGTGGACTAACATACTAAAGCACATGTAAAGTACCTGATTATAATTTGAACTGTACAGTGTTCGTCAGGCAGATTTTTTTTGTAGAAGAATTTATTTTGGTATATTTTACCTTTTTGAGAGTATTAGTATTGGATGAGTTTGGTTGTTTTGCTTTCTGCAGACTGTCAGTCTGTAGTGATACGGGCATTGGCTGGACAATTAGAATCACCAGAAGGAAAACAAATCCTATTTATCTTAAGAGGTGAACTTTTTTTGAACAGAATCCTTGTTTCCATTTGAATCAAAGTCTGTATGAATGACTGATTTAGACTTTGATTATCTTGATAATAAGATTATCTTTGCAGTAAGGTGAAACCAGCCTCACTCCATGTCTCTGTTCTCTCCTATTTTCAGGTTGTTTTCTTCTTTCTTGAACGTGGTCTTGACTTTGAGTTCAGCCAAATGAAAGCTGTCTGTTCAGGTGGGGGATAGATGGGGGCAGATGTCAGAATAATCCATCATGTAACACACAGCAGATGTGTGTGAATGTTCCAGCACATGAGCGACTGGAGGCCGGGCCAGCAGGGGTTCGACAGGAGCGTCTCAGGGAACGGAGAGCTTACATTAGAGAGCGAAAACACACTTGATTCTGAAACAGAACAAATGTGCTCATCCTTTGTACTGAATGTTTGAATCCTTGTATAATTAAGCCTTGAATCCTAAGGCATTGTTCTTCACACAAATCCCATCTTTGGGATTGACCACATTTTGTACCTAATTAATAAAATGTAATCTGTTTGTGCAGATGGTGCAGTCAATATCCAATATATCTCCATCATTTACATTGTAATCACTAAAACATCAGAACAAAGCTAATATAATTACTCTTTTTCACTCATGGACCATTTGTATGAAGTGCTGTATAAATAAACATGACGTGACTTTACTGGAGTGCCGAATCCCAGAGCTCATGCAAACACCCACATCTCGATGATCAGATGCTTTCTGAACTGCTGTTTTCTCACCGCTGTCAGTTTTGTTGTGTTTATTTTGTTATTGAGAGAGCAGCACATATTTACATTTTCATCTAACCGCCGCTGGTGCCGTGACCCGGATAAGACTGAGGGTTGGGGCGTTGAGTGGAACCTAAGCAAGATTGTGAGAACTGTTAAATGGGAGTGAATGGCACCTAAGATTTTGAAGTCCCAAAAAGTGCATCCATCCATCCATCCATCCATCATAAAAGTAAACCATACGACTCCAGGCAGTTAATAAAGGCCTTCTGAAGGGAAGTGAAATATCCATATTTAAAACAAAAATATCCCAAATATTACAAAAATATCCATATTTATAACTTTATAAACTATAATCACTAGCTTCCATTCGCAAGTCTGACCTCTGACCCGACGCATGATGTAATGACGAACGCGGAAGCACAGAGGATAGAACAAAACACCAGTCACGAATTAGAAGTCAAACATTTTTAAAGAGAAATGTGGGAGAAGCTTGAGTTTGTTGTTTGAACCGTGAGAAGCGTCAACTCTCACTTAAACTCTTCCGCCGGAACTCGACTCTTGTACGGCTGTTACCGGATGCCAGTGATTATAGTTCATAAAGTTATAAATATGGATATTTTTCTTACAAAAACGCATTACTTTGCTTCAGAAGGCCTTTATTAACCCCCCGGAGCCCTGTGGGGCACTTATATCATGGATAGATGCACTTTTTTGGGGCTTTAAAATCTGTGGTACCAATATCCTGAGCCAAGATATTTTTTAATATAACTCTGAATGTGTTTGGCTGAAAGAAGAATGTCATGTACACCTAGGATGGCTTGAAGGTGACAGTATAGTTCACTTTATGGGGAAAGAGTGAGTGAAAATAATTCAATTCAGCTTCAATTCCTGCTTAAAATGTAGGGTTAGGGTAGGAACATGAACGTATTTGAATCTAGCAACATTTAGACAGGGCCAAGTTTAAGACCCAAGACTGCAACCCATGAAATATTCATCGATCTGTCAATATTTCCAGCAGCTTGTCACATTAGTTTGAAGTCCTGCGGTCTACACAGCAACACAGTTTGAGCGGCCGCTGTACTGCGACACTGCAATGCTTGTGCTCACATGCAAATGTTTGTGTGTTCTGTCTCTCCATGGATTTAAAACCTATAGACCATACTCAGGTCTGTTTATTTGTTTGTCTGCAGTGCCTACAACCATGCAAGGAATTATGGGAAACAAGACGAGCCCTGTCTCCCAAGACCTGCGAGGTAAGTCTCTCCACAGAAAGTCTGTTTTAAAATCCTGCCTTGTGTTTGTGCTGACTGTAGATTGTTACAGCCGTGACGGAAAGGCTACTTGCGTAGGATGTTTCTCTGATTAAAAACCAGGCAAATCAACACAATACCTCTGAGACGAGCGTACGCCTGCATGAGATGAATTAGCACACGGCCATGGAGTCACGCTCCGCAATCAAAGCATGTGTGAGGTTTTCTGTGCGTCAGGCGAGTCCAAATTGAAGCGGAAACTGAATGACTCTCCGAATTCCACTGTGATTTTATGGCCCTTTCATCCCACGTCCCCAGAGTTGAACGCAGAGATTACGTTTCCCTCAGCGGAGATCAGTACGTTATTGAAGCGAAGCAGATAAGAGCTGTATTTACGTCCAGACCTTTGTTCTTCACAGCGAGCGCAACAACTGTTAACATCTTGTTGAAATTCAGCGATCATTATCTCAGCAAAGCTTTAATTTAAGCCGTCAGCGTGAAGTGTTTCAACGCTTGAGGTCCTTCAGATGGACGTGCTGTGTGGTTCAGCTGTGCGTAAGACTCGTCGGGTAATAATAAGTACCCAGAATGCTTCACAGCCACTTAGAAACATGCAGTGAAGCCCTTTGTTGTTTTCCCAATTCTGTGATTCACCCAATGGAAGAAATATGCGCCTGATTGAGACTGACAGAAGTGTTGAGTTGAGTAATCTTGGAGATGTTGTGCAGATGAAGTTTCCAGAGTGCCACATGTGTGTTCAGACTCAGAGAGGTGCTGTGTGTGTGTGTGTGTGTGTGTGTGTGTGTGTGTGTGTGTGTGTGTGTGTGTGTGTGTGTGTGTGTGTGTGTGTGTGTGTGTGTGTGTGTGTGTGTGTGTGTGTGTGTGTGTGTGTGTGTGTGTGTGTGTGTGTGTGTGTTTGACTACAGTACTGTGAGTCAGTACAAACACACGATGGGACAGAGACCTCATCAGGCATGTTTGGGTGGGTGGCTTTGTCTAACCGCTGCGTCCCACTCGGTGTCTGTCTTTCCTTCACTTTTTGTCACTCCCTGATTTTCCAGCTGCCTCTCATTAGTGGTGTGTGTTAAATCAAGCATCACTGTTACTATTGCTATTAAGGATAGTGAATTGAACAAACCCTATACAGTGCCTCCAGAATTTAACGCAAAAACAAGCAAACTCGGCCTTATTTGCAGCGGTTTGCATTTTTGTCTTTTTTCAGCATAAAATGTTAACCTGAGTGGGAGGAAGCAATATTAGCTATTCAAAATCAAAAGAGATTCAGGGATTGACTGACTTATGAAGCACCGGGACGTTAGCCCTATTCGGACAGGATTCATTTTACAGGGGGAGATGGAGTAATGTGATTTTACCACAGGACGTCTGTAATAATAATGGCCAATTCGCACGGGATAAGAAATCTCGGTTAAACTAGCAGAAGTGGGAGGGGTAACTCGATTTACACACCGCCGTCACCTTCCTGTCGTCACACTCTAAAAAACACACTGGGTTAAAAACAACCCAGGGACTGGGTAAATATAGGACAGAAGTTAGAATTTAGTTTACCCCTAAACATTAATGAATGCATTAACTATCAAACATGTACTAACATGTTCAAGGCTGCTGTTATTCATGCATGAATCATTATGACTCCTGTCATAGTTAAGGATCGCTCTTCATTGGTTCATGATTAGTTCATATCTTCACTAACCATGAGTTCATGTTGAAGTAACTATTAACTCAGGTATTAGTACATGATTATTCATGCCCTGTTATTGTAAAGTGTTACCAATTACTTTACCCCACGTCTCCATGTTAAACTAATCCCGTCCGAACACCGTCAGGTTTATATACTGTAGAATTGTTCAGAGTTCAGAGGGTGATATTTAACATTTCCAAATGATCTCTCCAAGTATCCAATTTAATCCAAATGTAATGTATACTGTAATATTTGCTTGTAAAATCTAGCCTTTGATCCTTGTCTCTGTACCGTGGGCCAGAAGCATCACGAGTGTGTGACCAGCGCTGAGTTTGTGCGCTCGCTGCGGGTGCAGAAGCAGGGGGACTGTCCTCCGGCCCAGCGGGCGGCAGGGTTCGCCGCTGCCTGTGTGGAGGGCTGCGCGGTCGACCGAGAGTGCTCCGGCTTCAAGAAGTGCTGCTCCAACGGGTGCGGACACACCTGCCAGTCCCCCGCCAACCTCTACAGAGGTACAACACACTGCCGGCAGCGATGGCAATGGGTTATTCACATTAACATTACGTGACTCATTCAGGTCAAAATTGTGGATTGAAATGAATTTGATCTAGAATAAAGACTAGGGCCTCGTTAAAGGGATTATCCATCCAAAAATGTCTCCTCTGTCATATTTACTCACCCTCCAAACATGTATGACTTTGTTTCTTGCGTGGAACATGAATATATTTTGAAGAATGTTGGTGACAGTTTCGGTTCCCATTGACTTCCATTGTTTGGGGAAAATCATTGTTCAAAATATCTTCTTTTATGTTCCTCAGAAGAAAGAAAGTCATACAGGTTTGGAACGACATGAGGGTGAGTAAATGATTTTCAATTTTTGGTCGGAAAAAGGCTAAAAATTCATTCACTAAAATTAGTTTTAAAGCTTTTTTATTTAAAAATATTTTAATACAGAAATACAGTTAAAATGTATGAAAGCAACATGAATAGAAAATTACTACTAGATTACAAAGGTCTGGCACATGCATTTAAACTAGATTTTTAAATAATTTCCTTCATCGCAGACATCCTTATTTTTCTCTGACCCAAATTCAATTCACAGCTGTGTCTACTGTTGTTTGTAAAAGGCAAGAATTAAATTCTCATTGAGGCTTTTTATATACCGTTGTAATTTTGACCTGATTGGCTGATTTACTGTCACCCTTATTGGCCAAACAGTCTTCGCCTGATTCAGAAAAAACGAACACGTTTGCTTTCTTATTTTTGCGTAGGAGTCCCTTTGAAGCCAAGGAGAGACATCTCCTTCTCCGAGGACCAGCAGGGCCATCTGAAGGTGACGTGGATGTCCAGGTTTAACGTCTCCGTAGAGCCGGTCCTCTATGTTCTTCAGAGGAGGTGGAATCATGGGATTCACCCCAGCGAGGACGAAGCGTCGGCCTGGCAGACTGTTCTCATGGTAAATGTTCACAGACACAAGGCTGTGATTAAGATTAAGCGTTGAGTTTATTCAGAGTAAAGACATGTGGGTTTGGGGTTTGTAGAGGACATCTTAAACCCACTGTTACACATAATTCTTCAAACCTCTGAGTAACATCTTTCAGGGACTCTTCTTAGAGAAAACCTCCTTTCTGTTGGGTTTAACAGATGTGTAATAAAGTGAATGGCCATAACATTCATACTCACTGTTGTGTGTATACTTAGGTAGAACTATTTTATATGATCATATGCTTCATTAGCAATGGGTCTGTGATGTTTAAAGCATTTAGAGAGTGTTTATAATATACTGTGCTGTAGAGTTAGACACAGTGCCTCTATGGTTGATCGAAGCCACAGATTCAGTCCATCTGTACCTCTCACACACTACTATAACCAAGTATTAGCAAAGACGCTTGATGTACAAAGACGGTGCACTCACATTACTATGAATATGACGGAATAACTGTGCTTTGTCGTGTCACCTCTTTCACTTTAATTGTAAGTTCATTACTTTACCCTTGTGAAAAAGTGTGCTTAACTTTAATGAATGTGCACTTGTTGTTTTCTTAAAAGTATATTTTTTTAAAACTATACTTGCAGATAATATAGTATTAATGAAATTAAAGGCTACTTAAGTGCACTTAAAGAGAGACACTTTCATGACTGTGATTATTAAGACACTTAAGAAGACTTTTAACAAGTGCACTTTGTAGTAAGGTAAACGTTTGACTTTGAAATACATTTTAAATCATTGTTTTAATAATCTTTTGTCATGCTTTGAAGAAGTACACTTATTTTGATGTGTTGACTAACATACTAAAGCACATGCAAAGTACTTGATTGTAATTTTAATAGTAGTGTGTTATTCAGTATTACATTTACCCCCAGTTTCACAGGCTTAAGCCAGTCTCAGACTGAAATGCATGTTTTGCTGTCTTTAACTGAAAGCAACTTGCACTGATATATCGTAAAATATGTCAGTGCCATTGTTTTGTCTCAAGATTCACACCAGTAATGTTTTATTCTAAGGCACGTTTATAAAAGCTACTTAAACGTCCTAATTGAGATCCTAATCCTGGCTTAATCTAAACCCTGTCTGTGAAACCAGGCCTTTAAGTTTTTATATTTTAAAGGTACTAAATTTCGACTTCATGATACAAATGTGTAATTACAAATATATTTAAATTCATACACAAGTTTCAATGACATTAAAGTATATTTTAGTTTTTCGTAATTGCTTGTCAGACAGTAGAATTATAAAATGACAAATAAAGATGTGCATAAGTCCTTACGTGAGTTAAAAAAGCAATCTAAAGTTCAGCTAATTACATTTAACAAAAAAAAAAATGTAAACATATATTGTTTTTGGAGCTTAATTAAATTAAAAAAATGTTTTGTTTTTAATGAGCTCTGAAATTTGCAGGATGTTTTAATGGTTCAAAGACCTCTCATATGTCAAAAGACAAAGGCAAAGATTTCTCTTTTGATTTAAAGTATGTTAAAGTGTACTTGTTTTTTTCATTTTTTAAACATTTCTTGCACATTGTACATTGGCATTGAATTGAAAATACCTTGGTGTGTGTGTAAAATCACTCTTAAATGAGTTTCTTCTTCATAAGCGCTAAAGCAGTCCTGAAAAGCAGGTCTTCTCGGGAGATTGAGACTCAGTGGGAGAAACAGGCGGCTCATTGTGCACGTCCCGAGCTCCCGGTGGGATCTGTGATGTAATGGATAGGGACGTTTGCGCTGTGCTTTTCAACAGGCTCTATAGAGAGATCTCCCTGTGCTGGATCAAGCTGTCATTACTGCCACTCTTATCAGCGCACAGCAGTGATGGAGCTCTTCAGGAGCGGATTCGTCTTAATTAAAGTCTCTCTGACCCCTCTTTCAGACCATGGAGGACCGCTGCGTGCTGAAGGACATCCGGCCCCACAGGTGGTACCAGTTTCGAGTCAGTGCGGTCAACAGTCAGGGCACAAGAGGCTTCACCACTCCCAGCAAGCACTTCTTTTCTGTACGAGGTAAAAAGCTCTTTCAGCAAAACGTTGTTTTCTGATGGAAAAAACTTTCTTTGTTTTGGATAGGGCTGTAGTCAAGACCACCTTTGTCGAGTCCAAGACAAGTCCAAGACCAGGACTAGTCGAGTCCAAGTCAAGACCGAGTCCAAAGAGGTTCGAGTCCGAGTCAAGACCGAGTCCAAAAAGGTTCGAGTCCGAGTTAAGACCGAGTCCAGGACAGGAAAAAAAAAGTCTGCTAAAAAATATAGGCTAGCCTATAGAAATTAAATCATTATGTAATAATGAAATAATGAATAATTTTAATTTTATTTAAAATAATTGACTAATTAAAAGACCAAAAAAATTATAATAATTATATAGCCTAGGCCTAACACATTCGTTTCGACTGTCTGATCAGCCTTACATTCTGTTCCTGTCAATCATACACGCGATGTCAACCAATTAAACTGCATGAGGGAAGACCGAGACAACTCACACACACACACACACACACACACACACACAAGAGATGCGGATAAACCGCGGATCGGGCGGCTGACGTGACGAAAAATAATATTTTAATTAAATTCGGGCGGGTGGCGGCTGAAGCAATCAAATGAAACAAGTTTGCCACTAAGCAAACCTGCAAGTTATGAGCTGGGTTATTTTGTTTCGATATTAGCTATATTTTAAAACAGCATGATGGAATACCACTCATGGAATAGAAAGAAAGGTAAGAAAAAAAATCGGAAAACTTTGCCCATTAATTAGATGTGCAAGCCAAGCAGGCTAGTTTTCGGGGTGTTATGGACAATTAAAAATGTGAATATTAACGTTGCACTAGCGGTGGACTTTCAGCGAGTTTATTTAAACATTTATTTTTTAAAGAGCCGTTTGTGAGTCAAAAGAGCCGGCTCTTTCAGTGAGCTGAGTGAATCGAGCCGGCTCACGAAAAAGAGCCGAAATACTTATTAGGTGGCCAGTGTTTCACTTTCCCTCCAATAATATATTGTTTTAATATCGTGGCGACGTATGTGTGATGGGAACATAATAAAGAAACCTGGACTCGGTCGAGACCAAAAGCCATATTTGGCAAGACCAGTGGCCGAGACCGAGACAAGTCCGAGTCCGAATACCAGCGAGTCCGAGACAAGTCCGAGACCATAGAAAAGCAGTCTCGAGTCCGGACTCGAGTCCAAGACCGGACTCGAGTACTACAGCCCTAGTTTTGGATGATTAATTCAAATAGACTTCCTGTTAGACATGCACTGTTTCAGAGGTGGATATTCTACAGTACACAAACATCCACTTGTAATATCTTTCAAGCTTCACACAGCTTGCATCACGTTGTGTTACTACATTGAGTATTTCCTTTAATATAACAGCCATAAATTATTGAAAGGGATATATTACAGACTTGCAAACCAAAGACAGTCTCAAAAACACGCTTTGAAATCGCTGGTGTTTCTGACGTCACAAACTACCTTGTAACCAATCAGATCAACGTGTGATCGTCAACCAGTGGATCTCTGAGCTGAGTGAGTGAGTGGAGGCGGGGCTCATTTGCATATTCATAGAACCGCGCATACTAAATGAGGCAAGAGTGTAGAGTTACATTCAAGATGTTTTAAGGCATGAAGAATTTTTTTCAAGGAATTTTTTTTTAAATATGGGTGATCAAAGATGAGTTTTAAGGAATAAAATTATTGACTACAGAGGGACTTTATGAGGACTATGTGGACATATAATATGAGGCTTGTTTGGTTTTGATTTAATCCCTTTAATCTGAACTGTTTGGCACTATTATCATCCCTCACATATGTTTTGCTGCTTGGATCTATTACTCCTCAAAGTAAATAGTTTCTGAAGTAATTTTAAGATATATTTATTTTGTACAGAATAAAACATGTGACAGATGGTAAACTATGGCTTAGGGGCTGGCGGACAGTTTCCAGGTTTGGGTTTGGACCCTGAGTTTGGATTTGGGTTGGACAATCCATCTTGGATCAAGATTGAAGATATGATCAATATTATCTCAGAGCAGCAATCTGATGTGGCAAGCGTTTTTATGCATGTATGAACCCATACAGATGAGTCCAGCATCTGCATGTGAATTTATCGCATAGTTTCTTCTAGGGATGCACTGATACCATACTAAAAATACATTGACATGTCTATGTACTAACTGAAAATACACTGTAAATGTACTTATTTCATGCTTCCATCAAGCTCAAGCTTAGTACACTACAAATTAATTTGACCAGCCGAACTCTCTAGAGTCACACTATTGGGAATCTGTGTTGAAGATTTAGCACATGTGTCAGAAGGAAACCTTTAGAGTCTAGAAACGGCTAAAGACACAAATCTCATCATGTATTTCAAATCTGAGTATGATCAAATTATTTTTAGATGATGCTGTGTAAATTTTTTTAGATGTGACTTTTTGTGCAAATCAAAGAAAATGTGAGGTATAAAGTGAAACATCTAGTTTGGCTGAATGACTGAATTTCCAAACACAACTTCTGCCGACAGCGCAAATATAACCATAAGCAATTTGCAAATAAAACAATATAATTTGTTAAATATTTAGGTACTAGTTCAGTAATTTATTTTTGTTGAATCCTCTGTTGACCTGTTATGATTCAATGTACAATACAATGAACTGTATTTGAGTTCTACTCGTTGAGTATAAAAATAGTATAGATGAAAGGAAATGGACAGGAAATGTCTTTTGAGTTGCAAAATAATAATAATTCACAATCATGAAGTAAGTTTTAAAATTATGAACTTTACTTTTTCAGTAATTTACCCACACTTTGTATATCAGGTATTGTTTAATTCAATTAAAATGTATTTCTATAGCACTTTTCACAATTTTGCATGGTTGCAAAGCAGCTTTACATACATATAGAATTTATTTTTACTGATTATTTCTTAATCAGCTTGAAGTTTAACACACTTTTATGTTCTATACAGTTTCGTGTTTATTAAGACTTTTCTGGACTTTAAATCCATATAATTTGTGCTGTCATTGATGGAAAAATCTGTTTGTAAAGTAGTACTTGTAACAGTAAAGAAGGAACACAAAGTAACCCCAGTTTTGTGAGATGCATATCTGGCTGGTAAAACGAGTGCGCTTGTGTGGCAGCGACCCGTGTTCGATTCCAGTCCATAGTGGTTCCTACATTCAATATCTGTTCCCAGTGTCTCAGATGTTCTCTGGATAATAAGTTAGTGGTATACTGGGGGTGTCTGTGCCATTAGTTATTATTATTGTAGCCTATTTGAAGCACACTATAATTATGCCATTCGCACACTTTAAGTTTACTTGGAATGCCATTGCAATGTGTTTTAAAATCACTAAAAGTTTATTATCAGTGTAATATTAATGTATGTTTACACTCTTACAGTGTAATTGAATTGCAATTGTAATGTCACCAAAATACATTTGAAGTTTATGCTTAGTGAATAATGCATTTCAACACTTAAATACAAGAGTATATTTAAGTATACTTGGAATAGTTCCACTTTAGCACAAACAAGTATATTAAATACAACTTTAGCTGAACTTCAGCGCTACTTTTGGACAACTAAAATGCATTTAGTACAAAATTAGCTGTTCCAATTTAACAGACTTTAAGTATACCAATTTATAGTGTGCCACAAATACATTTAGTTATACTAAAGTACATACAAATCAAGTGTGCTTAAAGGGGTGGTATAATGCCCTTTTCACAAGATGTAAAATAAGTCTCTGATGTCCCCAGAGTGTGTGTGTGAAGTTTTAGCTCAAAATACCCCACAGATATTTTCATACAGCATGTTAAAGTTGTCAATTTTTAGGGTGAGCAAAAACGCACCATTTTGTGTCTGTTCCTTTAAATGCAAATGAGCTGCTGCTCCCGGCACAGGGGGCGGAGCTTCAAGAGCTTGTGTCATTTTGCCTCACACACACATGCACTGGAAATTTCTAAAACTTTTAGCCTTTTATGTTCAAACCGGAGTCAGACAACGATGGAGAGACTCAAGAAGAAGTGACAACATGTAGAAGCAACAGGACAATTCTGAATGGTTAGTTGATGAATTTATGAAGCTGATGTGTAGTTATCTTCTAGTCATTGATTAGCATATTCTGTCTTGATAATCTATAAATCACGTTCCCGGGGTTTATGTAAATTTTAGGGTTGGTGATGTCACTAACCCGGGAGGAATGTGGTGTAGTCTCTACCAGCCGTTTGTTGTAGTCCTTAAGAAGCGATTTCTTTAAAAGCAAATATCTCCCTTTGCTTTGAACTCTGAGCGTTGTAACATTGCAGATGTTGTTTATGCTCAAACAGCAACATTACACACTAACTAAAGTTAGAAAAGTAAAATCATAATTAACCACCCCTTTAAATATACTATTTTCTCACTAGGGTAGCCATTCAGAATTGAGTTTACACTCCACTAAAGGCTTTGTGTCTGTGACACAGTGCAGAGAATGTGCAAATCCCCGAAGGACGAGGCCGAGACCGCAGCAGTCCTGCATCACCTCTGGTAAACCACTCTGCCATAAACCCCAGAATCCTCCCAGTGAGGGTTTGCAGACGCACGCGCACCCACGCACAGATACAACACCTCCTCGCCGGGGATCTGGCCAGTGCTCAGCATGTCAGATGTGAAACATGTTTCTAATAGTATGAAATAAGCTTTTCCATGGATGCTTAAAACATCCTTCTGGACAAGCTGAAATCAAACTCGGCAACAGATTCAAACCTGGGCTTTCGGGTTTGAACAGAGACGTTTTTTTGGTACCAGTTTTTTAATTTCATATCTGTAATACTCTCTGATCTGAATGATACGAGCCATATCATTGGAGACCTCACCGGTGCTTGCGTTGGCATGTTTCGAGCGCAACACCACGGCCAAGATATAATTACACACAGACTGAGGCAACACTCGACCCGCTGCCAACAACGACTGGAATCAAACCTTCTGCTATTTTGAAAGATTACAAACTCTTGGAGAGCGTGTGCTAAACTGAGCAAGGATAAAACCAGTGTGAGAAATGTCTGACATCTTCCACTGATGCCCTGGGAGTGTCATCCAAGCTGTTTCTCAATGCCCGTTCTGCCTCACGTCAAGACAGTCAACATGCGCTAGCTCAAAGTGGAACGGACGTTAGCGTGCTCCAGTGCTGAAACAATATCTCGTATATTATCTCCACAACCCATTGACACATAAACACGAGATTTGCACAGAACATGCTGGAGAGAACTTGGAAAGAACGGTCTACCACATGGATTTGGTTCATCCTACTTTAAGCCTGGAGGATGTGAAGTCCGAGGGTTGGGAGGGGTCGGATTGCGAATGCTTGAGGTCAGAGGTCGTGCGCGTGGCTGCCGTTGCTGGAGGGAAACCTGCAGATGAAGGATCCTGCGTGACTTAATGACTCTGTGAGGAGAACAAATACAAAGTGTTGCTGCCCCCCAGTCTGAAATGAATCCGACATCAATGGGATCCGCAGACCAAACACGGTGCGTTCCCACAGGCACGACATTAGCATGTGCGCTAACCTGACATATCAAAGCAGCTTTCCTCTGTCATGGCTAATGCAAATGAAAGCACATTGATTGGCCTCCGGGGTAAAGCAGCTGGCCTTTTACTTTAATGGGAAACAGAGTGTGTGCTGTGTGTCTTTGAAACCCAATGGAAAGCATTATTTTTGTTCAATAAGTCAAGCATCACTATTAATATTGCTCACGCCTAAGCTTAGTGACTAATTCCGCATGCTTCAATCATGAATAATACCTCAAATAGTGTGGCTTGTCGAAAGAAGTTGACTGGATATATGTTTTTTGGCCAATGATAAAATGTAAGTAAGAACAATTGTGCACTTGTAGTGTACTTCGAATCTTAAAAGTAGATATTTTAGAAAATTGTAAATTGCAGATAATATAATATTAAAGGGTTAGTTCACCCAAAAATGAATTTTTTGTCATTATTTATTACCTGTAAGACCTTCGTTCATCTTCGAAACTCAAATGAAGATCTTTTTGATGAAATCTGAGAGCTGTCTGTCCCTCAGTAAACATAATTTACCATTGTATTTACAAAATATTAATCTTTAACATGTGTTTAACATGTGTGACTTTAATGATGTCTTTACTGCCTTTCTGGAGCTTGAAAGTGGTAGTTGCGTAGACTGTCAATGGAGAGACAGAAAGCTCTCAGACTTCATTAAAAAGATCTTCATTTGTGTTCCTGAAGATGAACGAAACTCATACAGGTTTGGAACGACTTGACAGAATTTTCATTTTTGTGTGAACTAACCCTTTAATGAAACATAAGCAGGCCTCTTAAATATACTTAAAGAGAGTACACTTTCACGGTTTCTTTAAACACTTAAGTTCACTTTTTAAGTGCACTTTGTAATAATGTCAAACTGAATGTTTTACTTTCATTTTACTTTCATAAAATATATTTTAAATATTCATAATTAATAATTTTTTGTCATGCTTTGAAGAAGCACACTTATTTTGATGTTTTGACTAACATACATGTCAAGTACTTTTTTAACTGTTTTTTAACTATTTTAACTGTAGTGTGTTTTTCAATCCTGCTTTTGGAGTTAATATATTTTAGATGTGCTAAATTGCAACTTCATTATTACAAATGTGTAAATATATTTAAAAGTATGCTAAAGAGTACTTCTTATTCACAAGAGATTGTAGCGAGGCAGAGGCACACAGATTTAAATGATCAACAAGCTTACACGATCATGAGTGAATGTTTCTGCGTCTATAGTCATGACTGTTTTTAAGGTTATGGTGGGTGTGCTTACAGTAAAATGAGGCGCAGACTGAATGTTATGTCTACACTCTTGTTCTGTCTGGATTATTCGCGCATCACTGGCGGCGGTCATGTGTGTGTCCTCCAGCAGTGGCAGTGGACATCCGTCATTAGCACACTTACACACACTCGCTTCTCGACTCGTGTCTGGAACGCCTCTCTTTGCCACATCAACAGAAACATCTCACCTCTATAGGAACCGAGAGGCGGTTCACAGGCGTAATGTTTTTTTACTGAGCTAATGATATAATCTATGGTTAACCCTACCTCTAAACACAACCCTTACAGAAAGCTTTCTGCCTTTTTACATTTTCCATACAAAAAAATCATATGTTTTATAAGCAGTTTTCCTAGTGGGGCCTGAACAAATGTCCTCTCAATTTCAAAAATGTCAGGTTTTACTATCTTTGTGTTGATATTTGGATCTCACTATGTAGGTTAAACAAGAACACACACACACACACACACTCACTGGTGAGCACTACGGTGGCTTATGAAAACACTCCACATGGAGCCAAGAAACACTAGACAACATTTGTTTGATCTTTTCTTATTTCAAGAATGCCAGCTCTCCGCTGCAGACGAACTGACTGGAAAGCTTCACGATAGAAGAGTTTAATTTGGGGTGCAATCTGGACTTGTAAAACCTCTGATCTGGGTGTTATTATATTTATCCTAAGTTTCTCATATTTCTGTCTGTATCTGTTTTCATTTATTTATTTATTTATTAATTCATTTTTTAGGTAATTTGTTTTGATTACAATTTTATTACATGGATCAGTGGCCTGGACTTTACTGTGAAGAAACCTTTGTATGTGATCCTATCCATGAAAAAAAAAAACGATATCCCAAAAAAAGAATGCCAGCTCTCTTAATAAGTGTGTGTGGAGCTGCATTTACTGGAACATGGAAAAATCACATCCCTGAAAATGTTACATGAGCAATAAAGTTGCCCATCAATTGTTTGTCCAGCTGAAGTTATTCTCCTGTCTGATGTTTCTTGTGGTTCAGTGTGGTTCTCTCCAGGTCATGTTGGGTGAACACAAACAAACTGACGAGAGTGTGATGAAAAGCAGTGGTTTGACAGAAGCACCTTCTCTGTTTCAGATCCGTTTCCCCCAGAGACCCCACAGAATGCCAGAGCAGGGAACCAGACGGTTCGCCCCGACGGCACGGTGAGTGTCCTGGTCCTGTGGGAGGCCCCCAGCGAGAGCGACCTGGGGGTCCATCATTACAAGGTGACCTGGATCCCTCGAGGAACAGCCCCACACAGCCAGAGCCGGGCCGGACGGGTCACAGATGGGGTAAGCCCTCCAGAGCTCAGCCCTTTGTCTCACCCCTCTGCTGGCATATTCGCTCAAATACTGTGCATACTTTTATATCTCTGCTAAATTGTGAACCTGTAGGGGGTTGCGTTCAGTGTTTAAATATGTGGAAAGTTCATTTCAGAAGAATGAATAAGAAAATTAAGCCAGACCAAGGCTGTGGATAGAGGCCAAAGCTTGTTGAGGCTGTCGAGGTTAGAGCACAATTCTTACCTTTCCCTCATAAAGTTGAACCTGAACCCTCAGAGAGGGGAGAGATTTCCCCAAGTTGTTTTTCTTGGTTTCAGTCTTGGAATGTCAGACCCAGGAAGTGCTAAATCTGCAACTGAGTTTGAGGATTTAAACGTATGTTTTCACTGGTCAGCCTCGCAGGTGTTGGACTCATGTGCCCCACCTGTGATGTAGTAAAGTGCTAGAGCCAGTGAAGTCGGTTCCCCACAACGACCGCAAAACAAAGACGCAGCTGGCCTAGTGATCAGCATATTTTATTGTAGTCCAAGCGCTCTCCTGAAAGCCACAGCTCTCAAATGGTTTTGATTAGGTAATTTGTTTTTACAATGCAATAACCTCTATGTCTGAGAAAGCAATCTATTTTATTGAACAGTAGCCTATAAAGACCTATTTCAGCTGACAGATTTTTGTTCTCAGAATGTATTTCTGCAAGCGTTTAAGAGTTATTGAGAGTAATAGCAAATATCAGATCATTTTCAAACTGCCTGGAATTAAGAATCTGTTAAGTCCAAAAAACACAACTTAGTTGAAACTAAATGCACAGCGGCCCTATATGTCTGTTATTTTAGAATGTATGAATGACAAAAGTATGGCTCATTTAATAGCACTATTTGTCTCTCGTATGCACAGAAACTACTCCATTTGTACTCTTTATTTGACAGATTACAGTTATAGATGAAGATAGCATGATGACTTATTCAATGTGACTTCCTGCACAAAATCATTGTACATTTTTAATGGCTTAGCAAGGTTGCTCTTTATAGCAAAAATATCTCACATTATTGTACATGTTCTCTGTGATGGATATGCCAGTCAAAAAACCCAAAATGAAACTGAGGTATGGTGTCCAGTTCTTAAACATGAATCCTGCACTGAGGAGGCCAGCTGGGCCACACATGTTTTCAAATAAACATAGAGGTCTCGCTGTGATGGTCACGAGTGAGCAGGTTGGATGGAGGCTGGAAACGTGTTTCAGCACAGAAGAACATACAGTATGATGGTTCGAGTAAGCAACTTTGTACCTCATAGTAATGCTACCACCAGGCACCACTCACTGATGGCAGAGGATGGGTGGAACGTCACTGTCGGAGACTTGTATTTGATGCAGGCAGCTACAGGTAGCCAGACGGCTAAAATAGTGGAGTGAAAGAGGTGTAATGTTGCCCATTGCAGTGTTCTGGATTATCTTCAGATGCTTATTTGCACTAAGTGAAAGGAGTATTCAAGTTGTCAAGTTTAGTGGGTCATCAAACACTAACCCTGGGTTCTTGGCTAACCTGGCTGATTTTAGTGATATTGAGTCCATCTGTACCGTGAATTTGTTGCTGGGCTGGCAAGGAATCTCCTCATAACTGAATTATGTCAGCATAGATTTATATAGCCCAAGATGTCTGAAATAGCAGCAAAAGATACAAGAGATATGCCGCATATATGGAGAAGTGTAGGGGGCCAAGGACTGAACCTTGAGGCACTCCAATGGTTAGTTGGTGTGGTTAGCTGGCGATCCCTTAAAATCTTGAAGGACGTAAGCCAGCAAAGTGCAGTGTTTGTAATGACCAGGATTTAGAGAGGATGGACAGAAGGATTTAGTGATTTACACTGTCAAAGACAGCAGGACAGATGATCTGGAGGCAACTCTCAGTCACAGTTTCACAGACAGACAGCAGGACAGTCCCTGAATGTCAGCTTTTGAAGCCAAATTGGTTGTCATTCAGCAGGTTGTTCTGTGAAATTCAAGTAACCTTCATTTATATAGCGCTTTTTACAATACAGATTGTATCAAAGCAGCTTCACAGTGATAACATGAAAATAATACAACAAAGATTGTATCTAGAAGAAAATTGCGTAATCGTCCACCTTAAGTAAGGCAGATCAATAATATTGTTGAATATTAAATGCCCCCAACTAAGCAAGACAAAAGCCAAGGCAACAGTGGCAGGAACCAAAACTCCATCAAGTTGACAGAATGGAGGAAAAAACCTTGAGAGAGCCCAGGCTCAGTCGGGGGCCAGTTCTCCTCTGGCCAACGAGCGAACAGTGTATGATTATGATCCAGGCAGCATTACAGGTCAGAAGTCAGATTGGATCAGAACATTCAGAATATTATCCAGTTCATCTGGGTGGAAGTCGGAGTCATCACGCCGGTATGGAGACGGGTTTGTTGAGGATCAGTGTCGATGGCTGTCGTGTCGATGAGGCCTTCACAGGGCTGATGAGGCTGGCACTTCAGGGATGCGTCGTGGATGGGTCCAGGCGCAGGTCCATCATCTGATCTAGATATGGCCCGGATCCGGCTGACTTCAGTAAACCTCGGAATATACAGAAAGACTAACATTAGCGTAGATGCCATTCTTCTTATGATGTAGTACATCAGGTGTTATAGGATGTGTCCCCGGTTCCGGCTCACCTAATCTATGCAGCCTAATACGAATAAAGAAAGTAGAAAGATCAAATGAATGAGCAAAAAAAATAAGTTATATGGTCTGTCCCATATTGTCTGCTGAGGTTCAGGTAGATGGAGTGTCCTGTGTTGTTGGTAAAGTCCCTCCTTGGATGTTGATAGCATAGACTTTTTCAGTTCTGGTTGACCTAACTAATGCAGCATAATCATGTGTTTAGGTGATGAATTAGGTGTACACTTGGGTAAAGAGATGGGTCTGTAGTCTAGACTTAAACTGACAGAGTGTCTCTGAATCCTGAACAATGCTGGGAAGGCTATTATAGAGATTCAGAGCCAAATGTGAAATAGATCTACCTCCTGCAGAGAATTTTTATATTCTTGGTGTTATTAAATGACCAGAATGAACATGATGGACTATAGTGTGATTTGAGCTCAGTGAGGAACTAAGGAGCCGGACCATTCAAAACTTTATAAGTAACTAGCAGAATTTTTAAATGTGTATGAATGTTGTGACAGTAAAATTGACTGATATGATATGTCTTTGTTTTAGTAAGCACTCTAGCTGCTGTAAGTGTAACTACCTGAAATGTATTTAATAACCCTGCTGGAAATCCACCCAGAGTGCATTACAGTAATCTAGTCTTGAGGTCATGAATGCATGAAATAGCTTTTCAGCTTTAGAATTCAAAAGCATATGCCATAACTTATAAATATTTAAATGGTGGAAGAATGCTGTTCTACAACTGTTCTGCTGTTCTGGAAATGTGACTAAACAATAGAGTGCTACTCCACTTTTATGTTAGTTTGTGTTCTTTTAATTCAATTAAGATTTTATGTCACGCTGTGACGTATCAATATTCTGTTCCCCACATGTCTTCATGTGATATGAATTTGCATGTCAGAGTTCACTAATTCGAACTTTGGAACACAACGAAATACAAACCTTTTTCACATGAGCTGAGTCTCACTGACATAACAATGAAAGCTAATTCCATGTTTACTGATAATATCTCCAAAAGGGAGTATATAGAAGGAGAAAAGCAGAGGACCTAACACTGAGCCCTGTGGCACTCCATATTTAACTTGTGATTGATATAACATTTCTTCATTAACTTAAACAAAGTGGTAACAGTCAAATAAACATGACTTAAATCATGCCAATTCCAGGTTGCTAATGCAAACCAAATTCTAAAGCCTATCCAAGAGAATGCCATGACCTACGGTGTCAAAGGCAGCACAAAGATCCAATGGTACTAGAATTAAGATGCATGTGCAGGAAGATAAAGCATTTAATTTGTAACTGTTATAGGTGCAGTCTCTGTACTGTGTAGGGCCTAAATCCTGAAATTTAAAAACAAAAATGTTGGGAGCACACGTACTCATTATTTATTCTGGAATGTTTGACATGAGTTGGAGATTTGAGGTAAGTCTGTAATTAATTAATTCGCCTGGATTAAGCTATAGTTTCTTGATTAAGAGGTTTGATAACCTCCAGCTTAAAAGTTTTTGTGACATAACTTAAAGATAGCGATGAATTAATAATTTGTTATGTGCGATTCGATAACAGTGTGTGTTTGTGTGTGTTCTCACACACTTTCCTGACAAACTGCAAGCAGAGAGAATGTCGCCTTCAGCAGAAATGGACTCCCGCATTCTTTAGAACATTTGCAGTACACTGGTGGCAGATAGACAAAATTGTAAAATATAAAAGTGAGATGAGCAACATTATTTATTTTGCAGCCTTCTCCTGCATCGTCATTTCCAGGCAACTGGGGCAAACAGCTGTGGCTTTTTTATGATGCAAATACATCACGACTAGGACCCAAATAATATAATTTGTACAAAATCCAGCGGGAGCGGTGGGGATGGGGGGGAAATTGAACTCAGGTTTGGACCAGGCAACAGAGATTGGTACGGACAGTTGAAGAGCACTGGTATAGGGTCTAACATGCATACATTGCACGCTATTACCTTTAAAATTCTTATTTCATCTGGACAAACTATAATTAGAGAGGGATATACACTCACCTAAAGGATTATTAGGAACACCAGTTCAATTACTCATTAATGCAATTATCTAATCAACCAATCACATGGCAGTTGCTTCAATGCATTTAGGGGTGTGGTCCTGGTCAAGACAATCTCCTGAACTCCAAACTGAATGTCAGAATGGGAAAGAAAGGTGATTTAAGCAATTTTGAGCGTGGCATGGTTGTTGGTGCCAGACGGGCCGGTCTGAGTATTTCACAATCTGCTCAGTTACTGGGATTTTCACGCACAAACATTTCTAGGGTTTACAAAGAATGGTGTGAAAAGGGAAAAACACCCAGTATGCGGCAGTCCTGTGGGCGAAAATGGCTTGTTGATGCTAGAGGTCAGAGGAGAATGGGCCGACTGATTCAAGCTGATAGAAGAGCAACTTTGACTGAAATAACCACTCGTTACAACCGAGGTAAGCAGTAAAGCATTTGTGAAGCCACAACACGCACAACCTTGAGGCGGATGGGCTACAACAGCAGAAGACCGGTGGGGACCGGGTACCACTCATCTCCAATACAAAATGGAAAAAGAGGCTACATTTTGCACGAGCTCACCAAAATTGGACAGTTGAAGACTGGAAAAATGTTGCCTGGTCTGATGAGTCTCGATTTCTGTTGAGACATTCAGATGGTAGAGTCAGAATTTGGCGTAAACAGAATGAGAACATGGATCCATCATGCCTTGTTACCACTGTGCAGGCTGGTGGTGGTGGTGTAATGGTGTGGGGGATGTTTTCTTGGCACACTTTAGGCCCCTTAGTGCCAATTGGGCATCGTTTAAATGCCACGGCCTACCTGAGCATTGTTTCTGACCATGTCCATCCCTTTATGACCACCATGTACCCATCCTCTGATGGCTACTTCCAGCAGGATAATGCACCATGTCACAAAGCTCGAATCATTTCAAATTGGTTTCTTGAACATGACAATGAGTTCACTGTACTAAAATGGCCCCCACAGTCACCAGATCACAACCCAATAGAGCATCTTTGGGATGTGGTGGAACGGGAGCTTCGTGCACCGGATGTGCATCCCACAAATCTCCATCAACTGCAAGATGCTATCCTATCAATATGGGCCAACATTTCTAAAGAATGCTTTCAGCACCTTGTTGAATCAATGCCACGTAGAATTAAGGCAGTTCTGAAGGCGAAAGGGGGTCAAACACAGTATTAGTATGTTGTTCCTAATAATCCTTTAGGTGAGTGTATGTCATTAAAAAGATGTAGGAGAAATATTTTTGCAGATTTGAACAAGTGCCTGTCTGGTGTGGTGCCTTCTGCAAAACTCAATTTTGCATGTCTTAAGGTGTGGTGAAATTTCATGGGCAAGAAAAGGTCCATTGTCTAATGTGTATAGTGTAGCGATGTATAAAGCACAGCTTACACAAAAGTCACTTTTACACTAGGGATGCACCGATATGAAAATTATGGCCGATAACTAATAAATCTTTATATTTGAAAGCCGATAACTGATACATTGGCCGATAAATCTAAACCCATTTTTTTATATAATTTTTATGAGCTTGATTACATTAACAAAAGTCTCACCATTAAAATCCATGTCTTAAGCACACAATTATAATGATGTTCTCGTCTATATGGCAGACTTGCGCTGTACATGTTGCACTTAACCATATTTTCCTTTTTTGAAGTGATTCCAATCATATTTCAAGCAATTCAAAACCATCATGGTGAAACAGTGCACATCTGAAGTGTCTCAGCTGAAGGAAATAATACATTATTTATCGGCTTTAATATATCGGCCAAATTTTCTTACTGGGCCGAAAACGATAACATTAAAAATTAACATAAATCAGCCGATACAGATATAGTGGCCGATATATCGTGCATCCTTTTTTAAACCGAGTAGCTTTCTGTTGGTCAGCAGGGAGAATCCATGCAACTAACTTCAGCCTGTTGCAAAATCTGCATTGGGAAGTCTCTCACACTTGCAGGGATTCCTATTGAAATGCTGCGAAAATTCACCCAAAAACTGTGACCTTGTCTTTAGTGCTAACCCTATATAAATGCTAATGTCTTGTTTTTATGGCCTGTAGGATGTAACGGAGATGGAGCTTCATGGTCTACAGCCCAGCACACACTACACAGCACAGATTCAGGCCGTCTCTTACTGGGGTCAGAACCGACTGAAGAGCAGCCGAGCTCACCTCTCCTTCATCACCAGTAAGATCTGCTTTGACTTCTGCATACTTGCAAAGATTTATATGAACATTTGGAAAGTTCCAATTATCAAACTTCATAATTAACAGTTTTCAGATTGAGAGCCAATTTTGATATTCAATCAGTTTTACCAAGTATGAATTGAAAAGGGTGTAAATGAAGGGGTGTCAGAAATAAAATATTTGCTCTATTTAAAAGGCTTGATTCTGGCCCCCTCCTTTTACCATGAATCAGTGGTGCCGTTGATAATTGCAGCACAGCAGAGCCATTAAAAACACAGAAAACCTTCTTTGGCGAGGAGAGTGTTTTGTCAGAAATGTTGTCCTCTTACGGTGACTTAGACTTTGGCACATGAGTACATGAGGTTAACCTTTCCCAAAGGCAGCACATTTCAGCCCTGTATCAGCATCCAGAGCTTATCTGAGTCCAGCAGGAGAGGGTTCAGGGCACTAAAGCTCAACAGGACTGCAGTTAACCCTACACAAGGTCCTCACCTCCACTGCTGTGTTTAATAAATCTTTCAGTAATTCTGCTAATTACAGACACAAAGTGAAGAGATATGATAGTTTTCGTTTGGCTCTGTTTAGTTGTTTTACTAGAGCCCAAACTGACATGCTGCAATATTCAAAGACATAATCCATTTTTCTAAAAAATGAAATATCTTTTTCTTTGCTTTCCAGTCATTTTTCCACTTTCTTATGTCTTTAATATTTTCCCTTCTGGTTTTATCAGCCCTCAGTTATTTCTCTTGAGGTCTCTGAAACACCACATCAGTTATAAAATAGCTCCATATTGCCTTACAGTAATGTATTGCAGACTGCCTAATGCTGAACCCAAGATTTCATTAGTCACAGTTTATGAACAAGGAAGAATTGTCATTGAAAAAGAAACGAATCTAATTTAAAACGTCAGTGCCTGATTTTTGTCATTTTATTATAGGAAATCTTATCTCCTTATTCAGTGCAATCATATGTTGCATTTTATTAGAAAGTCCCAAAGATGTGGGATATTCCTACTTTTGATATCGTAAGATGACCCTTGAGCCCATACAATTGTGAAAACTCACAACTGCAGTCTCTTTAATGTCTCAGATGTTTCTTATAGACAGCAATGAGATTTCATGGAGACCTTTGCTTAACTTCTTCTCAGATGTTTCTCCTGAGAAAAAGATCCTAATAATGTCCTCTAGAGTTTCACCGTCTCAAACTGCTCGTGTTTGCCAAGATCAGAAGTTTTAGATTTCAATATGAACTCAAAAATTTCTCATTTCATTTCAGCTCATTTCTCATGTACAACAATTGTTTTCATTTGTCTGTTTATTTTATGAAAAACATCTGTGACAAAGCTGATACTTGAATGAAACTTAATTATGAGATATCTTCATTACATCTCCTGAGCTTTGAAAGCAACCTCTCAAGTGAAGATCAAATTTGATCAACATTGGCTAAATGTAGAAACTTTGATTAATTTCTACATTTTATTGGCTTAAAAGTGAATGTTTATGCCCATGTTCACATGACATCATACACCTCAGCGAATTGTGGTTGAAAATATTTGCCTTTGAGTTTTCAAGTTGGAAATCACACTTCAAGGTCCAGTCTATCTTTCTCAAGTGGGATGAAATGCAACAATGCTGTTTCATTTAACATTTGCTTTAAGATGTATTTGAATGATCCTTCTGTGTTGTTTTCAGCATAGTTTTGATGTTATGCTGTTGATTACCAAAGCCAATTATTGAGGTTACACATTTAGAGTAGGAAGTCTAAAGTTAAAAGGATTTCTGTCATGACCACTATCGTCAAATACGATTGACAATTAGCATACAGTTTGGATTGGCGGTATGGTTCTGTTCTGGCGATCCATGAGGCCTAGCATGGATAAGAGCAATAACCCCCCTCAGGGGAAACAGAACCAACATGAATGTGTTGCAGATATCATTAATTCAAGATTTTAAAGTACAACATAATTCGAGAATTTATTCAGATTCAAGGGGAATCAGAAAGCCAGATCCTGACTGACGACAGGTGGAGCTGGGGAGGGAGGAGGGTGATTCGCTCCTGAGAAACGCGATAGCTCCTGATAATACTGAAGGAGCTGATATATGAATACAGGGATAGGCGTCGTATTCCTATCGGGAGATGTGTATCAGCTGAGAGTCACTGATGCGAGCTTGTCTAACGTGACCCGCCAGAACTGACGCTACGCTTGATTTTTGGCAACACTTTATTTTAAGGTGATGTAGTTGCACGTTAATACATGTACATAGTAATAACAGTAAATAAGGCAAAATTGCAAGTATCTAACCCTAAACCAAACCCTAACTGTAACCGTTACTTTATAGTAAGTACATGCAGTTAATTAATATTACTCTTATTTGAGTAAGTACAATGTAACTCTGTCACCTTAAAATAAAGTGTAACCGGATATTTTGTTAAAGGACATGACTTACTAGATACAGTAAAGAACTGTATTGTTTAATCTATAATGGTAAATCTTATAAAACATGCCCCGGTCACATTTCAACCCAAAACCATAAGAAATTATATTTTGCATTATGAAAATCAACCCTATTTTTGGATTGTTAAAGAGGATGTTTATCTTTATTTAGTGTGTATTATTGCTATGATCATGAACAAGCTCTGCAAAGTTACAAAGTCCCTCCAGCGGGAGTTCTTCTCTATATCAGTGTCAGTGTTTCTGAACTCCCTGAAACGCCTCCGGCGTAGTCTTGAGTTTTCTTCCAGGAATGTCACAATATTCCTCATTTAAATAATTCCCGCCCAAAATAAGGGGGCGGGCCTGGTTGAGTTAGTTAGTAGTGTGTTGAAACTGGTAGTTATGGTAGTTTCCCAAACACACTGTAAGTGCTTGACCAATCACAACACACTGCTACAGCCGACCAATTAGAGCACAGTGTGCTTTTCAGAAGGAGGGGCTTCATAGAGACAGGAACTAAACAGGGGTGCGTTTCCCGTACAACGTCGTGACTCACTGCTCAACTACCATAGTATATCATTGAAGAAATCAACTAGCTATATACGATTGTTTCTCAAAACCATATCATCTAAAATTTGTCGTTCAACCACGTTGGTTAATGATGTCAGGCAGGTGGTGGAGTAATAACTACTTTTAACTAATTCGTTTGAGATTGAATTTACACTAGATTTTTTGCTATAAATTACGGACATGGCATCTGAGGACTAATTCTCATTTCACTCTATTTCCAGATTCAATCAAGGCTCGTTCTTACGTACTATCAGCACATACGCACATGCGCACCATACAAAAACTGTGCTTTAAATATCTTGACAAACTAAAAGACGTACGTAAATGATATTTGTATCAATTCGAAATAAAAGATATTGATTGTACTGAATGTCAGCTTGCTTATTTTGCTCAAGATGAGGATTTATTGAGTCCACATGTCATGCAAACAAGAAACCATGATTTTAACCACAGGTCGAGAGCTGACGTTCCAACAACACAACTGTTTCCCAATGTTCGTTGGAACTATGGCTTCAGGAAGCAGCGCCTCATTGAACTATGCTGATAACAACAGAACTTGCAACCATAGTTGGCTAACGATGCTTTTGGGAAACGCACCCCAGACTGGGAAGAGAGGAGCTGCAACAATGGAGAATATGCAACAAATAATGAACATTCAAGCAGGAAAACCTGTTCTAGTCGAGTCGACTTTGACTAACAGGGCATAAAAGGTCCTCTTTAAGATTTTAATGTTTATGTATATCAGCATAAATGAAAGGCAGTGCTACAAAATTTGTTGTAAATGGTTGATCCTAAAAATAGAATTTATAAATTATCCAACCATTAGGCAGGTGAGACAATTTCTACTAAGTTGTTGTTGGTCACTTCCATGCCACAGATGCTGTCCCTGAAGATTACATTTGAAGATTTGTTCATTCAGACAATAAAGACTATTGTCAGATGTAACTGAATCTCCGGTCTCATTCTAGCATCCTCCTATGGGAATGGCCATCTTTCAGGAGAGTTCTCCAATGAGCTTCCAATATCCCAGTCCTCTCCCAGTATCCTGAGGCTAGAAGCGGCCGCCCCTCATTATCACGAACACCAGCTGCAGGTCAAGGTCTTCTGGAAGAGCCGGATCCAAGGCAAGTGAGCTTCTTTCTATAGACCAAGGTAATGTGACTGAGGTCATTCAAAGTTTACTTCTATGCAAAAATTGTCTCCCAACAAAAAACCCTCTCACATGACTTCACACCGGTCACACAAAGCGTATCTGTTTGTTGACAATCCATCGGATCCATGTGTGTCCTTAAACAAGTCACTGCCAAAGCAACAGCATGACTGATGATTTATGGAAGAATGTTACCAAAGAAAAATATTATCTATCCTGCATAAAAAGACAATCTCGCAGGGATGTCCTCTCTAGACTCTTTCCAACAGATTATTCACAATCTGCTTAGTAACTGTGCTCCAAAAATACACATTTGGCGACGACGGCCTTCAAAGGCAAGATTCCAGTCAGACCACAAGCGCCCATAAATACAGGGTGCTGATTTACTGTTATCTCCTGGAAAGAGAGGCATGAAGAGTGATTTAATAATGCCGGTACGAGTGTGAAATCAAAAACAGATGAAGGGGGATGGCGACCTGACGCGGGTTTGGAGAAAGATGTCATGTTGCTTGCGTACGGAAACAGGAAGCCGGGAGCAAAATGTAGATGATCCCTGAAAATATGTGGAGGAGGCAGAACCTCAGAAATGGAAAAAACGCAATCTACAACATTCGGTCTTGTTTACTTTTGCAGAAAGCCAGAAGGATTCCAGTTCATATGTTGTGAGATGGTATCCTGAGGTTTGCGCCAATAACGTGACGAAAGGCGAGAAGACGGCCACAGTTCAGGTGTGTCTCATCGAGTGTCACATACTTTCTTTTCCAAGAAGTCATTTTATTTATTAAGTTCAAGTAAAATGTGGATATTTCCCCGTGGTGTGACAGTGTTACTGTGTCAATGATTGGCTAACCTCTGTACATGTGAGCATCCAGTGGTGGACGAAGTACACAAATCAAGTACTTGAGTAAAGGCCAGTTCACAACAAGAACAATAATCATAACGATAACTGTATTAACGTCCACACCAGCGCACTGGTCTGCCTCTTTAAATGCTTAAGCTGATTGGCTTTCAATATTTTTACCATTCAACAGCTTAAAAGTTTGACTTCTTGGTGGGTTTTTTATGGCAAGTGGCTTGATACCCTAAAAATGTAAAATTGTGCCTTTTGTGTTCCACAGATAAAAAGGTTTTTGAAGGTGAATAAGAGATGAAATAATGTTGATTTTGTGGTGAACCATCCCTCTAATGCCTCAGAACCGTTATATCTTCTTACATTTCCGATACTAATACTAAAAGATGAAGTCACTATCAAACCTTGGCGTGACCCTTGAATTTATTATTACTGCGCTTTATTCGTACATCTGATTTCTTTGTTCCCTGAAGTTAATGCAGCTGAATAGTGTAACAGATAATGGCACGACTGCCCGAGAGCGCTGTGTTTCCACACACGATCTGTCATCACTGGCACTGGACACAATAGAAATGTGTGACGGTGTCTTAGTGGGATATCATTATGATACGGATGGGTGAACCAGTTATCTGATTCATTTTAGTGGAGCAGGATGCAGTTACTTAAATGTGTTTTTCATTTACTTTTTCATTTTCATTCTGAGGTCATTTCCACAGACAATATACTGTTATATTGAGTAATAACTGTGCTATTTTCTGCTCTTCAGGGAACACATTTTGTGATTACTGGCCTGTTTTTTGCCTGTAAGTACCGTGTGGCAGTGAAGCCCATTACTGAACAAGAGCAGAGGTCAGAGGTCATGACCTCTGTTACCACCCCACTTTGCTTATCGCTGATGGGCAGACGGAAAAAACTGGCTGCCTGTGCCAGAGATGGTAAGATGATATCGACTGCAAGAGCATTCAAAGAGATTTATTGTTATCTGTATCAGAGACAACACCAAATTAGTCACTCTCACATTTCACCCTAAAATCAAAAGAAAGAAAAACCCTGCATAAAGAAATGAAGCCTGCTTTTAAGACCGTTAGGGTTGGTTTACATTGTGGCATTATTTTCACAATTGTTAAGCCTAGTTTTCATTAATGCAATGCAAAATGATTAAATAAATAAGTCTCACTCTCATTACTGTAATGTTTCTGGATTTTTGTTCTTTTGAATTTGTTTGTAATTCTAATCTCAATAGTGATTTAAGTACAACAATAATTTTAACAACAACAATTATGATTAAAAAATATAGCTGCAAGCATCAATTAAGGGGCCAAGCACAAAAAAGGCATGATGAGTTATGCAAGCATGGCTGGGAGCATTTTAGTCAAATGGCTGGAAAAATCTTAAATATAATCACTAGACATATGATTTAATTGCGTCACTTTCAACCAATAGGTGGCGCTGTGACCAAATTGATGGGGTGTGGTCAGTTTGGTGTCAATATGTCAAAGCTTTGCAGAGATGCTGCTGTAGATCTGTTTTAGCCATCAAATTTGATGAGGCATTAAACGTTACCGGTTTGGTATATCAATACGAAATCCATTTTTTACAATATTTGGTGAAAATCTAGGAGGAGTGAGAAAAAGTAGGTTTTCAAGGAAATTCAAAAAGGTGGACAGCGAGTTCGATTGACTGTGGAAAAATTAGTGTCATTGTTCCCTGTATGACTCATGGAATCTATCAAGACCAGTGTCAATAAAATAGGCAAAATAAAGCAAAAGCTATCAGCATTATTTGAATTTTCATTATAATTTTTGACCACAATGTGGTGCTGGCCCCAAACTTTTAATACCTTCAAGGCATCATGCCGAAGACACATACCAAGTTTCGTAACGATACTCCAATGTGTTCATAAAATATAGCAGGCCTCAATTTAAAATTTCAGGATTTTTGGTCAAACTATTTAGAAGTTATAAGCAAAAATAAAAATCATATCTCCTGACCACTAGGTGGCACTGTGCCAAAACTGTGCAGGTAACCTCTGGTCATGGTCATAACACACACCAAGTTTGGTCTGAACGCGCTAAAGCATTGCAGAGATTTAGCCTCACGTCTATTTTGGCGTGCTCTTTGTCGAATTCGTTCATGCATTATTTGAGAACGGTTTGACAAATCAGCATAAAATTCCATAACTTTTTGTCTGTATGGTTTGAAGATGATCTGTTTTTGTGTGTGTATAAATCGAAGCAATAGTCTAGGAGGAGTTAGAAAAAGTAGTTTTCTGGAAAATTCTAAATGGCAGAAAAATTTCGAACCGTCCGATGACAAGGAATCAGAGGAAATTTTTGTTTCTAGCCCATATGGTTCAAAAGTTAATAGCATAAAACATGAGTGCAAATTCTGACAGTTGGTGGCGCTAGAGGCTTTGAGTTAGAGACTCCAAATTTGCTCTAGAAAATGTTGAGACTGTCTTCCATCTGTGTGCCAAATTTCATAACTTTCCTGCAAGCGGTTCAATGGGCAGTCATGACTTCATGAGCGGAAGAAGATTTAGAGCTCTAACGGATACCACAGCATACAATATTATCAAATTATATAATAAAATAGTTTACAATTACCGTGATATCAGGCTAAAACATTCCATAAAAATGATCCTCAAAATAGCTTTCATTTATTTATGTAAATTATTTGTTTTTGTCTTTGATTTTGTAGTGAAATGTAAGTGAGGCAGCCTTTCTGAGGTTCATCCAGGATTTTGCAAATGTTATGACAGAATTGATATCCTCTGTCATTCATTCCAGTGCAATCTCTTGTCCTAGAGCGCCATCCTCAGTTTAAAAAAGCCCTGCAGCGTCCTGAGAAGCTCTCAGCTGTGTTCCAGCCGGTGAATGGCTCTGTGCAGGCAGTTTTCAGCTGGCAGGTGTCGCCAGAGAGCGCAGGCCAGGCGCCCATCACTGGTTTCCACTTCTCCTGGGTCAAAGTGTCCAGCAGCAGCACTAATGGCACACTGATCTCCCAAACACACATCCTTCCTCCGGTGAGTCACTTTGCTGATTGGTAAGAACTAATAAAAACAAAATACAACAAGATGTATGATTCTAAGCAGAGCACAAAATAAATTCTGACTGCTTTATCGACCATTTGGTGGATTTTTAAAAAATGTTAAAATACTTTCTCATTACTGTAATGTCAATTTAAATACTGATAGTCAAGTTGAAATGGAAAATGCTGTCAATAAATCTTACGCTTTTTTGCACATTTCTCTGTGAATGTTTTGTCCTTCAGGATCAGCTGTCGCTCACTGTAGACGCGCTCCAGCCAGAGAGTGTGTACAGGGTTGAGGTGCAGGTTCAGTCTGAAGCAGGACGTGGACCGTCAGTGGCCAAAACCCTCCACACTCCTCATGTGAACGGCACACTCCTCTGAGGTACACGCTATGAATGTACTCAAAATGCATTACAAATACTTTTCATAGAGACAATGACATGAATATACCTTTTCTACAATAAACTTGTTTTCAGTTTTATCAATATATTATCAATTTATTCTGATGACCATAAATGTCAAGTTGCTGTAACCACCCTGCAACACTAGTGGTACCTAGTGGAATTACAGAATTTACAAACAACCTTGCAAATGCATCTATCGCATGCCTCCCCCAACTCATACATCACACATACAGCTCTTACAGGAGCTTGTAAAGGCATGTCTCAACAGGTAGATGTAGGATGCTTTCAATTAAAAGTCCAACATTTTAGGAATACTTTTAGCTTCGTTGCTGTGTGTCATGAGTAAGTAAATGAGTAGCCAACACTCTGCCTAGCGCAAATGCATGCATATCGCTTATAATAAGCCCATCTATCTACACCAGATGCATTTTTGACATGACGTGGTGCATGATGACGCTGTATGGTATCCATTGTAGCGCTCTATTTACTTTGATGTGTTCATGACCTGTTCAATCTTTGAAGGTCTAAATGCAGTGAAATTTGCGTTTTCATCCCTGTAACCAAAGCTGAATGTCTTTTCCCATTTAACGATTAAGTCATGGTTCCAAAGCAGCTAAATACCCTCAGCCACACCCCCAACTCTCAGTCTGCTACGGTAGCCACGCCCCCAACTCTCAGTCTGCTACAGTAGCCACTCCCCAAACTCTCAATCTGCT
Source organism: Vimba vimba (assembly GCA_022828995.1). Lineage (NCBI taxonomy): Eukaryota > Metazoa > Chordata > Actinopteri > Cypriniformes > Leuciscidae > Vimba > Vimba vimba. The sequence continues at coordinate 7,541,919 of CM040825.1, read as the reverse complement.
ACAGTAGCCACACCCACAACACTCAGTCTGCTACAATAGCCACGCCCCAAACTCTCAATCTGCTACAGTAGCCACACCCACAACACTCAGTCTGCTACAGTAGCCACTCCCCAAACTCTCAATCTGCTACAGTAGCCACACCCACAACACTCAGTCTGCTACAATAGCCACGCCCCAAACTCTCAATCTGCTACAATAGCCACGCCCCAAACTCTCAGTCTGCTACAATAGCCACGCCCCAAATTCTCAGCCTGCTACAGTAGCCACGCCCCAAACTCTCAGCCTGCTACAATAGCCACACCCCAACTCTCAGTCTGCTACAATAGCCACACCCCCAACTCTTAATCTGCTACAATAGCCACACCCCAACTCTCAGTCTGCTACAGTAGCCACACCCCCAACTCTTAATCTGCTACAATAGCCACACCCCCAATTCTTAATCTGCTACAATAGCCACGTCCCAAACTCTCAGTCTGCTACAATAGCCACGTCCCAAATTCTCAGTCTGCTACAGTAGCCACGCCCTAAAATTCTCAGTCTGCTACAATAGCCACACCCCCAAATCTTAATCTGCTACAATTATTTCTAGGGACTTGACAAGATTTGCAAGACATTCAGAGAAGGCCTCTGCGGCAATGACAACAGGCAGCTTGGGAATGGTCTCTGTGAACATGACAGGACTGGCAGAAATTGTCTCTGAGGGCATGACATTACTAGTCAATGGCTTAGAAAATAATTTCACTGGACTTGATACCTCAGGAACCACTGGACCTGGAGCTTGAGAATGGAGAATCGTAGACTGTTCTGCATGGGCCTTTTTTCTTCTTCCTCTTTCGACAGGTTGATACTGTGTGCTGGGCTGCCTCTGTAGTATCTACAGCTAACTCAGCCAACCCAGGCAGAATAGCAGTGACCTTCATCGACTCAGCAGTGACTGAAACAGACCTGGCAGACTCTGAAGTAACAGGAATACTCTTGGCAGTTACTGGGAAGACAGAGGTTAAGTCAGCAGACTCAGAGGTGGCTGGAACTGACTTAATGTCTAAAGGGGGTCGCACACCGGACGCGCAGCTCAGCGCCGCGCCGTGCCACATCTTTTAAATTCGAACACATTATTTCCTATGAGAGTACACACACCGGCGGCGCCTTTCGGCGTCTGTCCGCGGTGCCCAGCAACGGCTCAGGGCCGTGTTCAAAATCCTGCCGCGCCACAGAGCGCCATTTACATAGTTTTATATTAAATTTACATTTATGTGTCTCAAATCGTAGTTAATGTATATACGGACTTCACACTGTGCTGCAATATACATTTAGTTTTATATTTATTTACAGAAATCAGAAAATTGCTGATGTTATCGGATTTTCAGGTGAGAGTTGTCCTAGATGTGGCGCGGCGCGGCGCTGAGCTGCGCGTCCGGTGTGCGACCCCCTTAAGAGAGGATAGCGGTTGACTTGACTGGTTCTTGAATAACAGAAATTGACTCAGATTTTGAAGTGACTGGGACTGACATGGATGCCTGGGAGAAGATGACGGTTGGTTTGACTGACTCTGGGGTAGCTGTGGTGGACTGGACTGCCCTCTTCCATCTGGATCTTAGTTTCTTGGTAGAAGCCAGAAGAGGATCTTTAACGTGACAGGAGAGGAAGGGCAGGGTGATTGCTGCAAGCAGATTCTGGTCGACTTGGCATTCCCCACTGCGATGACCAAGGTACCTGGAGAAACCCCATAAATCCAGAATCCTGAGAGAATCCATCTCCCATGCAGGCAGGGGGTATAAAGCATCAGATGCAGTGGTGTAAAGCGTGGGATGCAGTGGTGTAAAGCATCAGATGCAGTGGTGTAAAGCGTGGGATGCAGTGGTGTAAAGCGTGGGATGCAGTGGTGTAAAGCGTGGGATGCAGTGGTGTGAAGCGTGGGATGCAGTGGTGTAAAGCGTGGGATGCAGTGCTGTAAAGCGTGGGATGCAGTGGTGTAAAGCGTGAGATGCAGTGGTGTAAAGCGTGGGATGCAGTGGTGTAAAGCGTGGGATGCAGTGGTGTAAAGCGTGGGATGCAGTGGTGTAAAGCATGGGATGCAGTGGTGTAAAGTGTGGGATGCAGTGGTGTAAAGCGTGGGATGCAGAGGTGTAAAGCGTCAGATGCAGTGGTGTAAAGCGTGGGATGCAGTGGTGTAAAGCGTCAGATGCAGTGGTGTAAAGCGTGGGATGCAGTGGTGTAAAGCGTCAGATGCAGTGGTGTAAAGCGTCAGATGCAGTGGTGTAAAGTGTGGAATGCAGTGGTGTAAAGTGTCAGATGCAGTGGTGTAAAGCGTCAGAGGCAGTGGTGTAAAGCGTAAGATGCAGTGGTGTAAAGTGTGGAATGCAGTGGTGTAAAGCGTCAGATGCAGTGGTGTAAAGCGTCAGATGCAGTGGTGTAAAGTGTGGGATGCAGTGGAGTAAAGCGTGGGATGCAGTGGTGTAAAGCGTGGGGTGCAGTGGTGTAAAGCGTGGGATGCAGTGGTGTACAGCGTCAGATGCAGTGGTGTAAAGCGTCAGATGCAGTGGTGTAAAGCGTCAGATGCAGTGGTGTAAAGTGTGGGATGCAGTGGAGTAAAGCGTGGGATGCAGTGGTGTAAAGCGTGGGATGCAGTGGTGTAAAGCGTGGGATGCAGTGGTGTAAAGCGTGGAATGCAGTGGTGTAAAGCGAGGAATGCAGTGGTGTAAAGCGTCAGAGGCAGTGGTGTAAAGTGTGGAATGCAGTGGTGTAAAGTGTGGAATGCAGTGGTGTAAAGTGTGGAATGCAGTGGTGTAAAGTGTGGAATGCAGTGGTGTAAAGCGTGGGATGCAGTGGTGTAAAGCGTGGAATGCAGTGGTGTAAAGCGTGGGATGCAGTGGTGTAAAGCGTGGGATGCAGTGCTGTAAAGCGTGGGATGCAGTGGTGTAAAGCGTGAGATGCAGTGGTGTAAAGCGTGGGATGCAGTGGTGTAAAGCGTGGGATGCAGTGGTGTAAAGCGTGGGATGCAGTGGTGTAAAGCATGGGATGCAGTGGTGTAAAGTGTGGGATGCAGTGGTGTAAAGCGTGGGATGCAGAGGTGTAAAGCGTCAGATGCAGTGGTGTAAAGCGTGGGATGCAGTGGTGTAAAGCGTCAGATGCAGTGGTGTAAAGCGTGGGATGCAGTGGTGTAAAGCGTCAGATGCAGTGGTGTAAAGCGTCAGATGCAGTGGTGTAAAGTGTGGAATGCAGTGGTGTAAAGTGTCAGATGCAGTGGTGTAAAGCGTCAGAGGCAGTGGTGTAAAGCGTAAGATGCAGTGGTGTAAAGTGTGGAATGCAGTGGTGTAAAGCGTCAGATGCAGTGGTGTAAAGCGTCAGATGCAGTGGTGTAAAGTGTGGGATGCAGTGGAGTAAAGCGTGGGATGCAGTGGTGTAAAGCGTGGGATGCAGTGGTGTAAAGCGTGGGATGCAGTGGTGTAAAGCGTGGAATGCAGTGGTGTAAAGCGAGGAATGCAGTGGTGTAAAGCGTCAGAGGCAGTGGTGTAAAGTGTGGAATGCAGTGGTGTAAAGTGTGGAATGCAGTGGTGTAAAGTGTGGAATGCAGTGGTGTAAAGTGTGGAATGCAGTGGTGTAAAGCGTGGGATGCAGTGGTGTAAAGCGTGGAATGCAGTGGTGTATAGCGTGGGATGCAGTGGTGTAAAGCGTGGGATGCAGTGGTGTAAAGCGTGGGATGCAGTGGTGTAAAGCGTGGAATGCAGTGGTGTAAAGCGTGGAATGCAGTGGTGTAAAGCGTCAGAGGCAGTGGTGTAAAGTGTGGAATGCAGTGGTGTAAAGTGTGGAATGCAGTGGTGTAAAGTGTGGAATGCAGTGGTGTAAAGTGTGGAATGCAGTGGTGTAAAGCGTGGGATGCAGTGGTGTAAAGCGTGGAATGCAGTGGAGTAAAGCGTGGGATGCAGTGGTGTAAAGCGTGGGATGCAGTGGTGTAAAGCGTGGGATGCAGTGGTGTAAAGCGTCAGAGGCAGTGGTGTAAAGTGTGGAATGCAGTGGTGTAAAGTGTCAGATGCAGTGGTGTAAAGCGTCAGATGCAGTGGTGTAAAGTGTGGAATGCAGTGGTGTAAAGTGTGGGATGCAGTGGTGTAAAGCGTGGGATGCAGTGGTGTAAAGTGTGGGATGCAGTGGTGTAAAGCGTGGAATGCAGTGGTGTAAAGCGTCAGATGCAGTGGTGTAAAGCGTCAGATGCAGTGGTGTAAAGTGTGGGATGCAGTGGAGTAAAGCGTGGGATGCAGTGGTGTAAAGCGTGGGATGTAGTGGTGTAAAGCGTGGGATGCAGTGGTGTAAAGCGTCAGATGCAGTGGTGTAAAGCGTCGGATGCAGTGGTGTAAAGCGTGGGATGCAGTGGTGTAAAGCGTCAGATGCAGTGGTGTAAAGCGTCAGATGCAGTGGTGTAAAGCGTCAGATGCAGTGCTATAAAGCGTCAGATGCAGTGGTGTAAAGTGTGGGATGCAGTGGTGTAAAGCGTGGGGTGCAGTGGTGTAAAGCGTGGGATGCAGTGGTGTAAAGCGTGAGATGCAGTGGTGTAAAGTGTGGGATGCAGTGGTGTAAAGCGTCAGATGCAGTGGTGTAAAGTGTGGAATGCAGTGGTGTAAAGTGTGGGATGCAGTGGTGTAAAGCATCAGATGCAGTGGTGTAAAGCGTCAGATGCAGTGGTGTAAAGCGTCAGATGCAGTGGTGTAAAGCGTCAGATGCAGTGGTGTAAAGTGTGGGATGCAGTGGTGTAAAGCGTGGGGTGCAGTGGTGTAAAGCGTGGGATGCAGTGGTGTAAAGTGTGGAATGCAGTGGTGTAAAGTGTGGGATGCAGTGGTGTAAAGTGTGGGATGCAGTGGTGTAAAGCGTCAGATGCAGTGGTGTAAAGTGTGGAATGCAGTGGTGTAAAGTGTGGGATGCAGTGGTGTAAAGTGTGGGATGCAGTGGTGTAAAGCGTCAGATGCAGTGGTGTAAAGCGTCAGATGCTGTGGTGTAAAGTGTGGGATGCAATGGTGTAAAGCGTGGGATGCAGTGGTGTAAAGCGTCAGATGCAGTGGTGTAAAGCGTCAGATGCAGTGGTGTAAAGCGTGGGATGCAGTGGTGTAAAGCGTGGGATGCAGTGGTGTAAAGCGTCAGATGCAGTGGTGTAAAGCATCAGATGCAGTGCTGTAAAGCGTCAGATGCAGTGGTGTAAAGTGTGGGATGCAGTGGTGTAAAGCGTGGGGTGCAGTGGTGTAAAGCGTGGGATGCAGTGGTGTAAAGCGTGAGATGCAGTGGTGTAAAGCGTGGGATGCAGTGGTGTAAAGTGTGGGATGCAGTGGTGTAAAGCGTCAGATGCAGTGGTGTAAAGCGTCAGATGCAGTGGTGTAAAGCGTCAGATGCAGTGGTGTAAAGCATGGGATGCAGTGGTGTAAAGCGTGGAATGCAGTGGTGTAAAGCGAGGGATGCAGTGGTGTAAAGCGAGGGATGCAGTGGAGTAAAGCGTGGGATGCAGTGGTGTAAAGCGTGGGATGCAGTGATGTAAAGTGTGGGATGCAGTGGTGTAAAGCGTGGGATGCAGTGGTGTAAAGCGTCAGATGCAGTGGTGTAAAGCGTGGGATGCAGTGTTGTAAAGCGTGAGATGCAGTGGTGTAAAGTGTGGGATGCAGTGGTGTAAAGTGTGGGATGCAGTGGTGTAAAGCGTGGGATGCAGTGGTGTAAAGCGTCAGATGCAGTGGTGTAAAGCGTCAGATGCAGTGGTGTAAAGTGTGGGATGCAGTGGTGTAAAGCGTGGGATGCAGTGGAGTAAAGCGTGGGATGCAGTGGTGTAAAGCGTGAGATGCAGTGGTGTAAAGCGTGGGATGCAGTGGTGTAAAGCGTCAGATGCAGTGGTGTAAAGCGTGGGATGCAGTGGTGTAAAGCGTAGGATGCAGTAGTGTAAAGCGTCAGATGCAGTGGTGTAAAGCGTGGGATGCAGTGGAGTAAAGCATGGGATGCAGTGGTGTAAAGTGTGGAATGCAGTGGTGTAAAGCGTGGGATGCAGTGGTGTAAAGTGTCAGATGCAGTGCTATAAAGCGTCAGAGGCAGTGGTGTAAAGTGTGGAATGCAGTGGTGTAAAGTGTGGAATGCAGTGGTGTAAAGCGTGGGATGCAGTGGTGTAAAGCGTGGGATGCAGTGGTGTAAAGCGTGGGATGCAGTGGTGTAAAGTGTGGAATGCAGTGGTGTAAAATGTGGGATGCAGTGGTGTAAAGCGTCAGATGCAGTGGTGTAAAGTGTGGGATGCAGTGGTGTAAAGCGTGGGATGCAGTGGTGTAAAGCGTGGGATGCAGTGGTGTAAAGTGTGAGATGCAGTGATGTAAAGTGTGGGATGCAGTGGTGTAAAGTGTGGGATGCAGTGGTGTAAAGTGTGGGATGCAGTGGTGTAAAGTGTGGGATGCAGTGGTGTAAAGCGTCAGATGCAGTGGTGTAAAGCGTGGGATGCAGTGGTGTAAAGCATGGGATGCAGTGGTGTAAAGCGTCAGATGCAGTGGTGTAAAGTGTGGGATGCAGTGGTGTAAAGCGTGGGATGCAGTGATGTAAAGTGTGAGATGCAGTGATGTAAAATGTGGGATGCAGTGGTGTAAAGTATGGGATGCAGTGGTGTAAAGTGTGGGATGCAGTGGTGTAAAGTGTGGGGTGCAGTGGTGTAAAGCGTGGGGTGCAGTGGTGTAAGGGGGGGGCATGTATTCAATGTGCAAGGAAAATATGTTATTACTATTTTTAAATGAGATAAAATGTTTTCAAAAACAATTAAAATGACTATGAATTTTGACTTTATCTCATAATATCTCTCATCATGTTCATTTTTGCTTTTACCTTATGATATTGACTTTATGTCATAATTTTACTTTTAATTATGACGTATTATATCATGATTTTGACTTTTTCTCTCATAAATATGACTGTCATAATTCTGACTTTTTATATCATGAAAATGTCTTAAAATGGGCTCCCATACTTTCAAGCTCTAAAAAGGGCAAAAAGCATCATATGAATTAGTCTGTATATCTTTTATTATAGATCATACAAAAGCTTTGATTGAGAAACAGAAACAAATTCCAGTCAGTATTCACTGAAACACACGCTGTGCTCTGAAGCAGCGCACTACAGCAATGGCTAATAATATGAACTTTTTTTTGTTTGTTTCTTTTTACAGATGGAGAAAAATATGTGAGGAATCAGGCTACTCGTAAATGAAGTGCTTGTGATGTTCCTCATTTGGACACATGCATCTGCTCAATGACTCAATGTAAAAGCACACAGAGACAATGTAATGAGCCTCCAGAAGCTCCCAGCGTGACACCAGACCAGCAGACCAGCCTGTTCACTGAAGTCAAGCGTTCAGATCAGTGCACTGTAACATATGAATGTTGAGGAACCAAATCATGCTTCTGTTATGGACAAATGTGTAGCACTGATGTAGTTAGTATGTAGTTGCATATAGTTGTGTGTCATATTATTTTATTGACAAATATGTGTTTCATACAGAAGTTTATTGTGCTTATACCCAGCAGGCCTCATTCATGACACTCAAGCAGTTTGATTTTCTGTCTGGCATTGTCAGCTTTTTATTAATTTAGAAGACACTTTATACATAACCATGTTTATTTCCTGAGAATCAAACCCTATGACCAGCAAAGTTCATTTTACGAAGTTTGCACAGAAATGAAATTCTGTGCGTGTTTCATGAATAATGCCTACATGTAATATATTAAATTTCAACACAACATCAGCGTGGGATTCATCTCAGATTTAAACATTTGAACAGGGCCATTTCTGAACAGCAGCACGTCTGATTTTATTTATTGTGAATGTAATTCATTAATCTCAAGCAGAACAGTGTAATATACTAAACTTTCTATGTCAAAGAGTGAGAAATGTCAGTGCCTTATACTGTATCAGTTATATCAGGCTAGATCAGATTGATTCACAGCATACGTCCATCGGCATAGAGAAACAGCTGCGGACACTGCTGCATAAATCATGTTTTCAGACATAAAATGCATTTGAAAGTTGTATCTTTGTACAATATAGCATACTGTTTTTGTAAATATAGATTTTTTTGTATTATCTATGGTTTGTTGTCGTCACTAATAAACTGGGCTAAATGAAGCTCCACACCTTTCATTTATAAATATGGGTCCATCATGAGAATGTGAGCCGAACATCAACAGGAATACAGTAATTGAAACATCTTGCCTATTGTGCCGTATTTATACGTGTGAAACGCTTTCAGGAACAAGAACAAATGTAGGCCGCCCTCGTCATCAGAGAAGAGAAGAGATGAGCTGATAGAGGGAGGGGAAGTTATTCTGATTCAAGATTACCAGAACTTAAAACAATACTGATTTGCACCGATAAATCACTTATAATAAAGCTGCAAAATTCCGTAAATAAATAATTATTGTCATTTTTGATTTAATGGTGAGGTTAAGGGCAGCACAAATATAATTTGGGCTCACTGCTTTATTATCACACTGATATTAGGAAACTTTAGGCTACATTTATGAATTTGTTTCAAAACATACATTTATGACATTTACTTTTGAAGAATTAGATTCAAAATATCCAAGAACAGCACTTTAATGTAGGCCTATTACAAAGTTCATATTATTAATGGACATGTTGATGTCTCCTTCCCGCTAGATGTCGCTGAAACACGTCGCGTGACGTCATCGAGGTGCGCCGCGATCGGTCTGCGACCATAACAACGCCTGATAACCCTCACTTTTATCGATATCAATGAGAGAGGAATATTGATCGGAATTAATTCTCACTGCCTTAAAGGTCCTGCGCACTCCATCCTCGAGACGGACACACGGTGAGGCTGTAAAGCACAGATGTCCGCGCTCTTCTGTGTGCGAGGCTTCCACAAGATAAACTGCAGGTTTTGCTGGACTGATGAATAAATGATCTGCTCTGAATCATTGATTATCATGATCTCAGATTATTTATGCCTTTAACCTCGATGACGGCGTTATTCCTCGTGACTTGAATGCATTCGTATTTCAATTCAGTTTCGATCAGAAAATTCAGCTCATATTTTCCTCATATTTATATATATCCACATTGCCGGTGATTTGACTGACAAGTGCATCGGTATTCTGTGAAGTACCTTGGATCATCATGTAAATACCATGGTACACGATTATAATAATCATTCATAGCATATATCATTGTGTATACCAAACTCACGAAGTATTACCACATGAAAGTATCACTAAACCGTGTGTACCATGGTAATACCATATAAATACAATGTTGGTGATCATTCTGTATGACATAGCCTCCATTAACTCAACAAATGTATATATGATATGTATTCATCAGAAAAGATGCAGACAGTTGCACTGAGCAGCAAAATTGACAGTCAAAGTGCCAAATGCGATTAAAAATCTACTTTTTCCAAACGATAAAACAAACTCCAACTCCTTGCAGAAATAAGCCATCAAAATGATTTTTCAATGACAAATAGACACAATAAGAAACATTTAAATTGCATATTAAAGTCCCGTTCAGCCGAGTTACACTTGGTTTGTGACTGGTGTGTGTGATATTGTGTGAATGGCCTGTTCATTTAATGGGACTGTAAGCCACACAATATTTGTTATGCTTTGAAAAATACTGATGTTATACACTTTTCATAAGATTGATCTGAAATCGCTAATGATTGTTTTACTCTTTCTTCCTTTCAAACGTACAAATTAGAAAAGTACATCCAAACTGCCCAGATTTCCAGTTCCAGGATCCAGACTCCCGATGGTGGAATCGTGCTGAGAAGCGTGGAGAGGATCCCGGGAGGAATGGGGTAGAGTTTGCCATGAGGGTCCCGGCACCGAACCGCTCCGATCGGGCAGAATCCGGCTCCGGGGAGATGCCTGAGAATGGCCGCTCCAGGAGGAAGCGTGTGCCGAAGACGTGCGACTGCTGCGGTCCCAACGGGAAGCCTCACGCGCCCGGACACGAGCAGATCTCCAAGAAACGCGGACGCAAGAAGAAGGACATGGTGAGCCAAGAAGAGGTGGCGGCGGAGGAGGTGGTGAGCACATCGGGGGTCGTGACCTTAGACCCGGTGGATGCCGGGACTGTGTCTGAGATGGAGGAGGCTCCGTCTCCCAGAGGAAAGCCGGACTTCTCCCAAACGGAGAGAGCGAGTGAGAGCACGCTCGTGGTGAATGGCTCGGAGAACAGTGAGCATACGCATCCCGGTGACACCAAAGAGCTGAGCGGTTCTCAAACACTGAACGACCTGATGAAGAAACCCTGGGATTCTTCCCAGACCGGCGCAGAGCCGGACGTTCCCGCTCATAATGACGCGATGGACACCGAGCCGTCGAGCTGGTGCGCTCATGTGAAGCAGGCGTCCTGGGACCATCACTACTGCAGACCCCCCGGCGGGGAGAGCCGGAGCGAGTGCACGGACGGGACGGGCCAGGCTCCGCCTCCTGAGTTCACCCCCGAGGGCATCGTCGAGTGCATTCACGGTAGTGTTCACACCGCTCCTGCTGATCCGGTGCCGTTTTCTCTTACTGAACGTGCTTTTTCTCCCTCCCAGAATTCCTTGAGCAGTTCTATGGGAAATACGCCAGCTTCGCCCCGTTAAGCGATACTGATGTCCTCGATCACCTAAACAAGATCTTTCAGTCGGATCTCAGCGACAGGCAAGTTCAAGCTCCTCGTGGACAGCGTTAAAGCCCATCTCTGGGACGATTTATGAGATATAACCTTCAGGAAGACCTCAGGAGGTCAAACTAAATGTTGTAACGCACATGTATTTGGTCTGACTTCTTTCCAAAAACCTGTTACCAAAATCTGAGAACTTTATTTTGCTATAATACCAACACTACTTAAAGTTTGGGGTCAATAGGTTAAAAACATCTCTTTTCAGCAAGAATGCATTTAATTGATCAACCAATCAAAAGTGACAGTAAATACTTTCTACTCATTAAAGGATCTTGAAATAAAAATGTGTAACGGTTTCCACAAAAATGTAAGTCTGTACAATTGTTTTCAACATTGATAATAATCCTTCAAAAATCAGGCTAATATGATGATTTGATGATCAAGAAACATTTATGAACATTTATGAAGACTGGAGTAATGACTGATCACAGGATTAAATTACACTTTACTGTATATTCACACAGAAAACAGTTTTTTAAGATTAACAATATTTCACTGTATTTTTGATCAAATAAATGCAGCCTTGAAGAGCTTAATAGAAAAAGAAAGAGAAAAACACTGAAAATTCTTATGGACGTCAAACTATTAAATGCTAGTATATATTTCCAATGAATTTAAGAAAAAATTGGTTTGGTTTATTATTATGTTTAAATGTTTGAGCTCGACGAATGCTGGGAAACGTGTGATTTAGTGTGTTTAAATCCAGCTGCCTCTAATGCAATGTTAATTTCCTGTTAGATTATCTTAGATATGTTAGATATATCGCTCTGATTTGTGGCTCCGTTGATCTTTCAAGTGTAATTGAACTCCAGGTTGTTCTTCTGATAAGCGTTAAGCTTCTCTTTATGTTCAGGATGAAGCTGATAACAGCAGAAGTGTCCAAGTACAGGGCTGGGCTGGCTTGTGCTCCTATGCATTTCTTCCAAGTGACCTACAACAAGCACACTTTGACCTTAGATGACCTTTCAACACTTGATGACCAAAACTGGGTCAATGATCAGGTAGGCTTTTCAATCTGGATTTACAAGAAAAATGCATTTGCACGTCTCCTGGACTAGGAGTTGACGTGTGTGTTTTTGCAGGTGATTAACATGTATGGAGAATTGATCATGGAAGCTACGAACCATAAGGTAAAGCATTAATGCATTTCTCTACAGTACTAATGCAGTTTATGTCTTGGGTTTATCCTACTTAGAACAATACATTTCATTTCATACAGTAACTAAAACGTTTCACTGAAGATTGGAAGTTAATAGCAACACCAACAGGACAACTAATATTTTCTGTTAGTTTAAGCAGGAAGTAATAAAAGTAAATCAAGCTTTTAACATTTTAATAATAGTCAAAGGGCAAACTGAACGTGGTGTGTGTGTGTGTGTTTACTGATGTGTCGTCGGTTCAGCGATATAATCATATATAATATTGCAGTATTTTTAAGGTGATTATCGATATAATATTTCTTAAAATGGCCCTAGTGTGTTCACACATCTCACACAGATTGTGTCTTTTCATCCTTTTAGACCTTTTGTGACTAAATGATTGAGTCGTTGAATCCTTCACTCATCCGATTCATTCAAACACACATTTATTCAGGAATAAAACACCTTTAGTGTGTTGCTCTGAGACATACAATGTTTTCTCCCATTGGTGGAGCAAAAGTAGCTAAATTAGCTGACAATATGGCGTCCAAAATGTAAATTACTCAACATTAACAGCAGCGCGACTGAGAGTGACATTGCTTAAATATTGCAACGTGCATTTATTCTAATTACCAATATTTTGGCGAATTTACACATCCAACTTGAAGCCGACTAGATTAATACATGTACGTTTTCTAGAGGCGATACAGTAAATGCGTGGCTCCTGGTTCTGGGGTTTCAGTGTGTCTAAAAACAAAACCTTTTGAACTTGTCCTGGTGAGGCTCTTATGTTGCAGATGAATCAGCATTGCATATCATCTCTCCTTAAAATGACCAGCCGTTGTTTATCTGTCCTTTTCTAGGTTCATTTCTTCAACAGTTTTTTTTACCGACAGTTTGTAGCAAAAGGTTATGAAGGCGTGAGACGGTGGACCAAAAAGGTAAATGCAAAAACATCACATATTGATAGAATCTGAAGAAAAAATGGCATCTCATTTGTGTTTGTTTAGTGCTTGATATCGAGTCTCTACATTTCCTACAAGTCACATTTTTGTTGTTTTTCCATCAAATGCTCAGTAAACGGACGTGCTTAAAGGGATAGATCACCCAGAAATGAAAAGCTGTCATCATTTACTCACTCTCATGTCGTTCCAAACCCGCAAGGCTTTCTTTCTGTTGAGGAACACGAGAGAGATTTCCATAGCATGGACAAAAAGCCCTGAATCGTGTCTCCGAATGACGCCGGAGAGTGTCTGATGTGTTCTGTCTCGCTGTCCTCAGGTTGATCTGTTTTCTAAGACACTGATTCTGATTCCTCTTCACCTGGAGATCCACTGGTCGCTCATAACCGTGGACGTCTCCAAGCAGAACATCAACTTCTACGACTCGCAGGGCATCCTCTTCAAGTTCGCTGTGGACGTGAGTGTGTTTGCAGTGTGGTTTAGATAGAGATCCTCACATCGAGCTGACGTGTGACTCTTCCCACAGAACATCCTCAAATACATCCTGGCAGAAGCAAAAGAGAAGAAGCAGCTGGTCTTCCAGAAGGGCTGGAAGATGGTGGTCAACAAGGTGTGTGACGTGAGCTCATAAACCGTGCTCTGATGTTCTGGATGAACACAGTGAGAGCTTCATCTGTGCTTTGTTCTCTCCACAGACCATTCCTCAGCAGAAGAACGACAACGACTGTGGGGTTTTCGTCCTGGAGGTAAATGTTATGTACAGTAGGGCTGGTGGATCATGATATATTCAATTTAAGTTTATTTCTGTAGCGCTCTTCACAATACATATTGTTTCAAAGCATGTCAGCTTGTTTCAATGATACAATCAGGAAGTGTTCAGTTATCAGCTTGAGATGAGTGTGGCAAACTAATGTCCGTATGTGACCCTGGATCACATGTCGCACGGGTATATTTGTGGCAATAGCCAACAATACATTGTATGGGTCAAAAATGATTGCTAATGCCAAAAATCATGAGGATATTAAGTCAAGATCATGTTCCATGAAGATATTTTGTAAATTTCCTACCGTAAATATATAAAACATGTATTTTTGTGAGTGAATGCAGCACAATCGCCAACATAAATGGACTCTCAATATTCTGATTGTTTTGCACCCTCAGATTCCAGATGTTCAATAGTTGCATCTCGTCCAAATATTGTCCTGTCCTAACAAACCACACATCAATAGAGCTTTCACATGATGTATACATCTCAATTTCAAAATTGTTGACCCATGTGACTGGTTTTGTGGGCCAGGGTCACATATTACATATACAGCTATAGTATAACTGAAGTGATGTGGTTAGGTTAAGCAGACATGAGGAGTGTGTTAGGCAGCAATTACACCTTGTGCTTCTAATGATCATAATATAAGGATAATGTTATTAAACACACATGGCATGCATGTGATGTTGCTGTAATTAGGTAGATGTGTGTGCATGGCTATCAGTGGGCAGGACTGCTTTACGGTGTGCAAGGGCGACAAAGACAGAAATAATAATAATAAAAAGGTCAAGGTAAAGCTAAAGGCCTGTTGACATCAAAACACATGTTTATTGTGAAAAATTAGTGTGATTAAAAAAATGACACAAACATCTATATGCCATCAATTCGCCAGAGGTGTTGTACTCTCTGGCCAACCAATACGATTCCCGCTTTTGGTCACATGTCCAGGACCGATGCTGTTACATAAAACTACAGCTTGGTTGTGTTTTCATGAAAGTGCCCTATTATGATATTTTCAAGGTTCCTGATTTTGTTTTGGGATCTCATACAGTAGCGTCAAAAGTATCAAATAAAAAACACATACATTTTCTCATAATATACACTGCACATCACCTCATTTCTCAGAGTCTGAAGCCGGTTCATTCGAAGATTCGAAGAGCTCTTTCCATGAGCCTACTCTGCTCTGATTGGTCAGATGGTCCAGTCTGTTGTGATTGGTCTACTCTGCTCTGATTGGTCAGATGGTCCAGTCTGTTGTGATTGGTCTACTCTGCTCTGATTGGTCAGATGACCCAGTCTGTTGTGATTGGTCTACTCTGCTCTGATTGGTCAGATGACCCAGTCTGTTGTGATTGGTCTACTCTGCTCTGATTGGTCAGATGACCCAGTCTGTTGTGATTGGTCTACTCTGCTCTGATTGGTCAGATGACCCAGTCTGTTGTGATTGGTCTACTCTGCTCTGATTGGTCAGATGACCCAGTCTGTTGTGATTGGTCTACTCTGCTCTGATTGGTCAGATGGTCCAGTCTGTTGTGATTGGTCTACTCTGCTCTGATTGGTCAGATGACCCAGTCTGTTGTGATTGGTCTACTCTTCTCTGATTGGTCAGATGGCCCAGTCTGTTATGATTGGTCTACACTGCTCTGATTGGTCAGATGACCCAGTCTGTTGTGATTGGCCTACTCTGCTCTGATTGGTCAGATGGTCCAGTCTGATGTGATTGGTCTACTCTGCTCTGATTGGTCAGATGGTCCAGTCTGTTGTGATTGGTCTACTCTGCTCTGATTGGTCAGATGACCCAGTCTGTTGTGATTAGTCTACTCTGCCCTGATTGGTCAGATGACCCAGTCTGTTGTGATTGGTCTACTCTTCTCTGATTGGTCAGATGGCCCAGTCTGTTATGATTGGTCTACTCTGCTCTGATTGGTCAGATGACCCAGTCTGTTGTGATTGGCCGATCGCTTACAGTGTGTGTCGGAAACCAAACGACCATTACCATGATTTTCCTTAGCACTTGATACACAGTGATACGAACGGAAACAATAACGACATTTTTAATGTATCAATCTCATCCTTTTGAACTTCTGAGACTGCAAATGCAAATCCACTTTGCAGTTTCAGCCACAACTACAGGTTTTGAGGGTCAAAGGAGGCGTTGTTTGCAGGTTCATCAGGAAGTGAGACTGGAATTACTGGAATTTCAGTTCAGAATCACTTCCTTTATCAGAATCTGCACTGTGATCTTTAAAACTTTGCAGACCGTTTACATCCACAGACAGCTCTATTACACATGCATACTAGTAAATATTCAAAAACGCATATACAGGGACACTTAAAACCTGTCTGTAGTTTTTAACCAAACAACAGCTGGTGTGAACAAGGCCACCCAGAGTACACTGCACTTTCCACTAAGTCCACTAACCACGCGCATGCAAGCTACAACAACAGTGGATGTAAATGAGAGATTGTGCGAGGAGGCTAGAAATATCTGCATCTGTACTGTAGCCTAAAAGATTATAAAGATATGAGTTATAACCTGTGGTACTGCCTCCTGTAGACCAGGAGGGGTAGTGCAAGTTATCAACCGCCTGTGAATGCATACACATCAACAGGAGTATACTCTGGGCTTAAAGAAGAGGGGGTTTTGTTGAAGCATTTATTCTGATCTATTATGAAATTACTCAACATAATATAAGATTTTGGTTTTGATTTTTCAGTACTGCAAGTGCCTGGCGTTCATGAAGCCGCTGCTGTTCACTCAAGAGGACATGCCTCGAGTCCGCAAGAGGATCTACCGGGAGCTCTGCGACTGCACACTGTC
This sequence comes from Vimba vimba, assembly GCA_022828995.1. Taxonomy (NCBI): domain Eukaryota; kingdom Metazoa; phylum Chordata; class Actinopteri; order Cypriniformes; family Leuciscidae; genus Vimba; species Vimba vimba. The sequence continues at coordinate 7,525,536 of CM040825.1, read as the reverse complement.
TGACTGTTCAAGCACAGACAAACCCACATAGACCTGGAGACTCGGACTCGCGTCCGGATGAGGAACAACACGCAGGAACGGGCAAGACACACAAATCCAACGTTTTGATCAGGCAAAGCTGGAAATTCCCAATACATGAGCCTGTCAAAACAGCGGGAAGGCTTGCTGGATTTTCTTTCAGGGTGCGTTTACCTCTCCGCTTGACAGATACGCCTTTTTCCCAGCGTCCTCGACCTGGAGTTCAACGAAGGCTGTGACGGCTTCTCAGAGAACATGTGATGTTGACAACCGAGGAAATCCTCAGCGATGGAAAAATCGTTTACTGACAACCACAAAGATTCAAGACCTCACAAGCGTGTGGATATTACTATTTTTTTTTTTTTTTACTTGTTTTAAAATCTCATGTATTGCCATTCATCCTCGCATCTTATAACACAGCCATGACACAGACCACGTGTTTCCATCAGGTTTCTTTTAGTTTCTGCTTTAATAGAGTATAAATGTCACGCCGTTGTTGAGGTACAAGACGCTTTTATAAAGGCTCTTAATGAATGTACTGTTATACATGAGAATTATACTTGTACAGTCAAGCTTGTAACTTGAAAGCGAATTTAGTTTGGACCAGATTTTGCTTTGTTAACATTTGATCAACTTCAAATTACGTTCCCAGATGTACTGTGGGTTTTTAAATGAAAAGCCTCAGGATGGATGCTTAATATCATCAGGCTGCTTGCTGTAAACCCAGGCATTATCTGAGCATTTCTGTGTTGAACTGCTGTTCTCTCACTTCTGAGCACTCTCCGTTGTTTTTCTAAGACGTGTCAGCGGTTAAAATGGTTTTTGTAGCATGTAGATTTGTCATTAATTGAAGTCAGTTAAAGGTCATTTGTAAAATGAGCACAGAGAGTTTGTTGCAGTGAAAGCTGCAGGTTTCTGCCTTTTATTTATACTCTTTTCTTTTTCTTAATCGTGAAGACTGATCTGAAGAAATCACCGGTTAAAACAAACGCTGAAGGCCAAGCTAAGCTTCAGACTGTTGATTGTTGCGAGTCTCATCATCATCATTAGTTCTGTGTGAGGAGAGTTTTCTACCTTGTGATGCAGTTTGGTACAACAATGTCTGAATAGTAGCTTTATACTTTTGTCAGTGATCCCATCGTTCAAGAGCGATACTGTCATTTTAGTTACTTGAAATTTACCAACACATCATAACCTCAGACGGAGTTTCTGACTACTAGTTTCATCATTATTTAAAAATACATGTTTAATAACCAGTTCTGTGTCTGTCATTGTTTGTAAAATATGCATATAAAAGGAAGCACGCAACCTTTTGGAAATGTCTACCTCAGGAGGAGGTCTGTGTAAATGTGCTTTTAATTATTGCAACCCTGTTACTAATAATGGTTTAGAATCCTCCTTTTTAGTAATTAAATAGTTTTATATACATCAGAACGGCTAATAGGTTAAAGATTTTGCTTTAAAAAAAGCAATTTTCAATTTATCCTGAATTGTGCAGCTTTACCATGAAACTGAACGGACGGAATGGACTATTTTCTTTAGCGGAAGCAATACAATCGTATTGAAGGGGTTGTATTCGCTATAACAACCGCCTCGCTCTATATTATCCCGCTTATTACATGGCTACCCACCAAATAAATCAATCATTTGACACAAAATATTGATTCAAAAAGGAGTTTATTGATTTAAAAACGATTGTATTGCTTCCGCTAAAGAAAATAGTCCGTTCCGTCTCTACGGTTAGAATCCTGCGTCCATAGCAACGCTCTGTTTTTCATAGCAACGAAATATCAAGAAATAACACACCGCATTTTACATTAGAATTCAACCAAGCCATGTAATAAATTTGTTTAAAATAAAGATCACGATTCTCCTGTTTCTGAACAGACAACCAAACAAAATAACTAGTAATTGACTAGAGGTTCTGACAAAACCTTGTCTTCACTCGTTTCATCACTGGATGAATCAGTCTCTTGTCGCCACCTACTGGTGTAACGATGTCATTGATACAATCTTCATTTGAAGCGTCATGTTACTTTCAAAAGCTGATTTGATCGCTATCATAGACATCAGTGTTTATATCTGAACTATAGACTTTCATCCCAGCACTTCTGTGATCATATAAACGACTGTAAGACAGAAATAATGAGACTGAGTGTTTGTGAATCTGCCTGAAACACAGACGAATCATGTCATTTAGGAATAAGAATAAGATCGCCTGGGTGTTTGAATGGAGATCATCTTTTAACAGGTAATCGTGCAGCTCTATTACATGTTAATGATTGAGATTGATGCAAAGAGTTGTGCAGTTATTACTGTCCACAATTTTAACATCAAAGCTGATCTGGAAGTTCACTCTCTTTTGTGCTCCAGTTATGATGAGCATCATGTGACCAGACCAGACTAGATTCACTGGGAATCACAAGAGTTGGCATGAGGTGGACACTGGCTTCATCTAAACACAAACACAAGGCAAAGTTTATAAAAAGGCATTTATTTTTTTTTAAAAAAGGGGGAAAAAAAGAAGAATAACTACAAATGCCAGACTAGGTGAGTTTCAGGCATGGACATTCATACCACACTAAACTCTAATATGTACATCACACACACACAAATCCTCGATCCGTTACTGCACATCCCAGATCTAACACTTCTGACGGCCTCCGGTCTCGTCACGATCCTGTCCGTGCCAGTGCTCAAGCTTTCTGCACCAGCTTCCCATAACCCCCTCTGGCGGGGTCGTAGTCCTGCCGGTATTCATCTCGCACCTGCACACACACACACACGAACACACTGGGCTGAGGAAAACACTTGGGCTGGTAACAGGTGCACACATTAAACACAGGATCACATGATGATGCCAAACGGGGACATAACCAATACATGCTGTTAATTTGTGTTACATTGAATAGAAAAATTAAGGCTAGAAAAAAGAAAAGAATCCCGAATGGAAGCAGGAAAATGGAGTCAGGACGACGTCACTTTGCTAGAAACACTAATCTAAAAGCACATTCCTGTGCAGAAGCATACGGAGGCCCTGAAGGGACATGCTGAGGCCCTGAAGGGACATACGGAGGCCCTGAAGGGACATACGGAGGCCCTGAAGGGACATGCTGAGGCCCTGAAGGGACATGCTGAGGCCCTGAAGGGACATACGGAGGCCCTGAAGGGACATACGGAGGCCCTGAAGGGACATACGGAGGCCCTGAAGGGACATACGGAGGCCCTGAAGGGACATACGGAGGCCCTGAAGGGACATACGGAGGCCCTGAAGGGACATACGGAGGCCCTGAAGGGACATGCTGAGGCCCTGAAGGGACATACGGAGGCCCTGAAGGGACATACGGAGGCCCTGAAGGGACATGCTGAGGCCCTGAAGGGACATGCTGAGGCCCTGAAGGGACATACGGAGGCCCTGAAGGGACATACGGAGGCCCTGAAGGGACATACGGAGGCCCTGAAGGGACATACGGAGGCCCTGAAGGGACATGCTGAGGCCCTGAAGGGACATGCTGAGGCCCTGAAGGGACATGCTGAGGGCTTTCCGTTCTCTCCAGTGTTCTCTCGTTCGCTCGCACAGAACTCAAGTTTCTCGGAACGCAAAAGCATAGAAATGCATTTTTTCCTCCCGTTTCATATTTCCCCATCACATGTCCCTCTAGGGCCTCCACAGGACACAATATTCCTGAAATATACTGCACTAATGTGACGCTGCGCTCACCTGGCCGCCGGACTTGCCCCGGCCGTACTGGCGGCCCTCTTTAAAGCCCGCGTCCCAGTCCGTGCGGATGATGCGGTCGTCCAGCCTCGTGCCGTTCACAAACCTCATGGCGTTCTCGGCATCGGCTCGAGTGTAGTACCTTCACATCAGCGTTAAAGAACAACACTATACGGTCTCGGACCAAAATTAAACATAGTGATGGTACCATTAGAGATTAGATTACTAATCTCCAACTCTGATAAGAGAGTGCACCCAAATATTAAAAGGGGTCATGACATAAGACATCCAATTTTCTGTGAACTTTTGCCATATAAGAGGACTTTGAGCCATTAACACATCCTGCAAGTGTCAGAGCTGAGAACATCTATTATTATAGTTCTCTTCATAGTTATTGTTCTCAGTGTGGACAGGCCTTAAAGGGATAGTTCACACACAAATAATGAAAATCACCCCATGATTTACTCTCCCTCAAGTCATCCTAGGTGTATATGACTTTCTTCATTAGACGAATACAATCTGAGTTATATTGAAAAATGTCCTGGCTCTTCCAAGCTTTATAATGGCAGTCGATGGGCACTATTTTTTGCCGGAAGCTAGATATTTTAGTCAATAAAGTTTTAAATATGGATATTTTTCTTACACAAATGCATCGCTTCACTTCAGAAGGCCTTCATTAACCCCCGAGAGCCAATGGATCACTTTAATGATGGATAGATGCACTTTTATGATGGACAGATGCACTTTTGTCATGGATAGATGCAGTTTTATGGACTTCTAAAAACAGTGCCCATTCACAGTCATTATAAAGCTTGGAAGAGCCAAGACATTTTTTAATATAACTCTGATTGTATTCGTCTAAAGCAGAATGTCATACACACCTAGGATGGCTTGAGGGATAGTAAATCATGGGCTAATTTTCATTTTTGGGTGGACTATCCCTTTAATGGGTTAGATGAAAATTCTGTCAGTAATTACTCACCCTCATGTTGTTCCAACCCCGTAAGACCTTCGTTCATCTTCGGAACACAAATTAAGATATTTTTGATTAAATCTGAGAGCTGGATCACTCCTCCATAGGCTTCTAAGGGATTGAAACTTGCCGGCCCAGAAAAGTTATTAAAGAGACTGTTAATATAGTCCAAGTGACTCCAGTGGCTCAAGCTTAAATTTATAAAGCGATGAGAATACTTTTTGTAAAAACAAAACAAAAATAACGACTTTATTCCACTATTCATTTCCTTCTCTCTGGGCCTCGAGTTTTTTCACGTAGTGTTTTAAGCGTAGCGCATCTGTGTTGCACGTCACCACGTATCACACATGACCAGCGTCGGCCAATAGTGAGCCTACGTGTGACGTGCAACACAGATGCGCTACGCTTAAAACACTACGTGAAAAAACTCGAGGCCCAGAGAGAAGGAAATGAATAGTGGAATAAAGTCGTTATTTTTGTTTTGTTTTTACAAAAAGTATTCTCATCGCTTGATGAACTTAGGATTGAGCCACTGGAGTCACTTGGACTATATTAACGATGTCTTTAATACATTTTCTGGGCCGGCAAGTTAGAAGCCTATGGAGGAGTGATCCAGCTCTCAGATTTAATCAAAAATATCTTAATGTGTGTTCCGAAGATGAACGAAGGTCTTACAGGGTTGGAACAACATGAGGGTGATACTGACAGAATTTTCATATTTGGGTTGAACGATCCCTTTAAGGCTCACATGTCATAGCACTGGTCATGAATGAGAAGGATACTCGACGAAACAGAAGCCACAGGCGGTCTTCTTGACTTTGTCGAGGCCGATGACGATCCTCTTGACGTCTCCGCTCTTGGCGAAGAGCTCGTACACCTGCTCCTCTGTGGTGTAGAAGGACAGGTTCCCCACGTACAGCGTGGAGCTCTGCTTCAGCAGCTTCTCCTGCTCGTAGCGGTTCCCCTGCGGAGAGGAGAGAGATCTGCTCACACCACTGCTCTAATGTGCTGTCAGTGAGGACAGCAATACCTTTATACAGCGAGGACACTCTAAAGGTGACGATACACAGGGCAACTTTTTGAGCAATGTTGCTGGGCAATGCTGCCGTCAACGGGCAACCAGATGAGACACAGGGCCCACAACCCATCTAAATTATCCAGATAGAAATATATTGCTCATTTTCAATGGGAAAGTGCCCAAGCAACAATCGCTCGGCAAGATTGCCCAGCAACATTGCTCAAAAAGTTGCCCTGTGTATCATCACCTTAATGCTCTTTAATTGAGGAAATTAATACTTTTATACAGCAAAGATTGTTGATCTAAATTGATCAAAAAGGCCAGTAAATACTTGATTCTACAACATATTTATATTTCTGATAAATGTTGAAAGAATCCCAGAAAAAGACACTATTGCAATTTACAAAATGATTATGCAGCACATCTGTTCTGAACACTGATAATAATCAGAAAAGACTGGAGTAATGATGCTGGAAATTCAGCTTTGATCACAGGAATAAATTACATTTTACTATGTATTCAAATTGAAAACGGTTCACTTAAATTGTAACAATAATTCACAATATTACAGTTTTGTTTTTTACTATTTTTGATCAAATAAAGCTTTGGTGAGAAGAATATATTTCACGAGTATTAGCCCAATAATAATAATCATTTAAAAAAAAACGTGTCTCTAACGTACTTTTTTAACAGGGAAGCGTATGTTTTAATGCATAATCAAATATTTAATATATTTGAATAAAAATATGATAAATATTGAATTAGAGACTACTATAAATTACTATTTTTTAGTCACAGAAGAAAGTAGAGTGAATCCGTCTGCACAACTCCTGCGATTCCACACTGTTTTATGTCTCCTTATCAAAAGGAAAGAATAATCCTAAAAAAAATAGCATGTATTACACTCACCTTAAAATGCTGGTCTCTGTACTGGCTTATATCCACATATGAGTCGCTGTAAAGAGCGTTTAGTTTAATGGACATGGTGAAATTAATAAAATAAATCCAGAATCAGAGAAGCTGAATTATTTTTTATTTTTTTCGAATCGGCATGGACGAACCGGAAACGCGTTCTCTCTTCTTCTTCCTCTTTATGTTGACAGTGGATCGCAGTGGAGGAATAGCGCATTACCGCCACCTGCAGTTACTACCGTAACCGTGCATGAGCCAGACTGCGAACGCACATCAAATATATCAAATATATTTGTGTGTGTGTGTGTGTGTGTGTTTAACCTTTTAGATGACTTTTTCGGCTACTTAAGCTGAGAGCCACCCAGCTAAAAAAGCTAGTTTGGCCAGGGTGGACAGTAAATAAATACATTAATTGATTAAAATAAAGTAATTAAGATATATTTACTTTTTCCACTACACGGAAATCCCGTTTTATCTCGCGATAGCGACGCGAGCGGAGACGAACGGCGATGTCCATCATGGACGCGCACACAAACAGCGCTGGCTCAGCGCGAGCGGAGAGGAAAGAGCGAGAGAAGGAGAAGATCATCCAGCGAGAGAAACAGCGACACACGGTCAAGACGGTATGAACACCAGACATCATCTTATTCATCTAACTCACATGAGCACTAGCACTAGCGCCTCGAAACACTGCTAATACAGCGGTACAGCCGGCGAAACTGCCACCAGCGTCACATTCATGTTGTCTGAGGCTTTATTAACGGCCATAACTTCCCCTACCCTTAAAATAATGCAAATATATGTGATAGCACAATCTGATATGTAGCGTTATTCAGCAAAACACCTGTAAAACTAGCTAATGTTCAGTTAAAACCCCCACAAACATCGTAGTTTCGACCAAACTGATGGTTTGGTGCCACGAAAAAGCATCAAAATGAAAGCAAGATATTGAAGTGCTCTTGCAGTGTTTCAGGAGATCTCATGTTATTCATGCCGTTACCATAGTAACAGTTACTGTAGATGTGGCTGTATGTTACCGTAGTAACAGTTACTGTAGATGTGGCTGTGAAAGGACTGGGACCAGTTGCAGGAAAATAAACCCCTTTTTGTGGACCTGGCCTTTGAGTCAGTCTCAACAGAACAGCTGAATCCATGTAAAGCATCAGATAAGAGGTGTGTGTGTGTGTGTGTGCAGATCTCTCGGATCCTGCAGAAGAGTGCTGGAGAGCAGACACAGGAGGAGCGAAGGCTTCTACAGGATCATCAGGAGACGGTCCAGGAGCTGAGCCGGAGACAGAGCCGGAGACGCCTCCTCCAGAGCAAACTAGAGGAGGTACAGCTCACACACACACACTCTACAGCTCACACACACACACACACACACACACACACACACACACACACACACACACACACACACACACACACACTATACAGTTCACCTCAGTCTCCAAACACTCCTCATCCACTCTTACACACACTGTACAGCACCTCAGCCTGATTAGGATGTGTCACCTCATCTGTGTGTGTGTGTGTGTGTGTGTGTGTGTGTGTGTGCTGCAGGTGTTCGACGAGGCGGAGAGCCTGAAGAGTAAGGTGAAGCAGCTGGCGGAGGCGCTCCGGCAGGCCACACATGTGGTGGTGTACACCGGCGCAGGAATCAGCACTGTACGCCCGTCTCCTCTCACTACTGCATTAGCATGACTGAGTTAGCATGAGGACGTCTCTGTGTTCAGCGTGTCCCGCGTTTGCTGTAGAGACAGAGGAAGAAACCTGAGGATCCATGTTCTCTAGCGTAAATGAGAGTATTTCGAAGAGCGCCTCGTGTGAACACAAGTGTAGCGGAGAATAAATAACCCATGATTACACAATAACCACTGCTGACGCTCCACTGTTTCACTGAGTGTAAAACTAAACATGCGCACAGTACAGTCAGTTAAAAGTGCTAAAGTCAGTCACATTCACTGAAATGGGTGAGTTGCTATTAGGACTTTGTGATTCCATATATGCGGAAACATGATTTTGACAGGTTTTTGTACGCCTAAAAAATCCTGGGAACCTGTGCACACGTCTGAAATATTCCTTTCATTTTGGAGTGATGTTTTGGAATAAGTTTTATTTATAAATATAAAAAACAACTTTTAAATGATTTCCTAACATTCCCTTTCTAACAAGTTGTGATAATCGTACCTTAATCTTACAGTTCAGTCATATATATATATATATATATATATATATAGTTAAAAAGCTATTAATTATTAGACATATTTTAACTGCATATCTAGAGGAAAACTGGTCTAGTCAGGGTTCTCCATTATTTATTTATTTTCCATCATTCACCATCAGTTGTGTGTTGTGTCCTGGTTGTGAGTAAGTGTGAGTCTTGTGGTGTGTTCCTCAGGCCGCCTCCATCCCAGACTACCGCGGGCCGAACGGGGTGTGGACTCAGCTGCAGAAGGGCCGCTCCGTCAGGTGAACACACACTCTCACTGCCCTCCATCTCTAAACCATGGCACATGCTAACGTCTCTGTGTGTGTGTGTCCGCAGAACATCAGATCTGAGTCGAGCTGAGCCCACCCTCACACACATGTGCATCTGGCTGCTACACAAAGAGAAGATGGTGTGTGACGAGTCTCTGTGAATGAGCAGAATACCCTGACACACTCATGTTGGCTTATATATATATACTATAATCTCAACTACTTAACGTATAAACCATATTATTGCCCAGCTCTAAATGCGGCATGAAGATGATATAAACATTAGCATCATGATTTTCTTTTGCTGCTGCTTGGAAAGCGTGTGTGTTCTGCCAAGCGCTGTACAGATAGACTTGAGAGTGTGTGTGTATGCAGGTTCAGCACGTGGTGTCACAGAACTGTGACGGGCTTCACCTGCGCAGCGGCTTGCCCAGACACGCTCTCTCTGAACTCCACGGGAACATGTTCATCGAGGTCAGTGACATCTCCAACGCTTCATCACTCATAAACTGAGATCATGTGTGACACTGGATCACAAAACCAGTCACATGTTGCACGAGCCAACAATACATTGTATGGGTCAAAATTATCGATTTTTATTAAATTTTATTGTATTTTTCTGGTCAATTTTGAGATTTTGGGTTATTTGTCTTCAATATCAGACGTCTTCTTTCAGACTTGTGGTGAAAAAAAAGGGAAAAAATGGCCATTTCCTTTTTTTATCAGCAACCAATCGAGAAAGAACAATGGGGCGTTCAACTCTAACAGCGAAATCTCATTGGCTGATGTCAATTTCTAACAACGTGACTGTGTTTGTGTGTGTTTTTGACTGGGGTTCAGTTAAAGGCCATAAATGCTGTGCTATAAGTTTTGATGTGGTTTGTATTGTTGATTGCTAAGTATTTGATAAGATATTGCGTCTGTAAATAGTTATTTCGACTAAAAAAAGTGTGAATTTTTACAAATCTTTAAAATCTTTAATGGGTTTTCTTCATACTGTGAGCCAGAAACCTCCACTTCAGCAGCTCTTACACACACCAAACTTTACAGGTGTAGTCCTATCTATATTCTTAAGGTTTTTACAGAGGGGTTTGTTCAAATATCATTCAGATTCTGATTTATACAACATTTTATACCTAAAAACGGGGCAAAAATTGTTTTTTTTTATGGCTGTTGACAGTTTTTTCTGATAAATGGAGTGATAAAAAGAGATCTCTAAAATCCCCTCGGTAAAAACCTCTGACTCTAATGATTCTTGAATCTGGCTTTATCCAGTGGTCAGATTTCTCTTCTGGAAATATATGCAAATTAGCGCATATTTAATGAGAATACCTCATTTGCACATTTAAACATAAATATTCAAAAAACTTGTAACACAAAAGATATATATTTTTTTTTCCTATTCAAAAATTAGTAGTAAAAATTATGTTCCATGAAGATATTTTGTAAGTTTCCTACCGCAAATATATATAAAAGAAAAATTTGTGAGTGAATGCAGCACAATCGCGGACATGCATGCACAACTTTAAAGGAGATTTTCTCAATGTTTCGACTTTTTTGCACCGTCAGATTCCAGATTTTCAATAGTTGTGTCTCGGCCAAATATTCTATCCTAACAGACCATACATCAGTGGAAAGCTTATTTATTCAGCTTTTAGATGTATACATCTCAATTTCAGAAAATAGACCCTTGTGACTGGTTTTGTGGTCCAGGGTCACACATGTCTGGATTCACTCGTTTTAAAGGGTAAGAATAAAGATCTCAAAATCTGAGTTTTCCAACCCGTTTTAGAGTTTAGAAAAATGTCATTTACAGTCCATTCCTGTAATATGAGACTTGTGTATTTCCTGTCCTCCCTGTGTCCCGCAGGTGTGCTCGTCCTGCTCTCCGGCGCGAGAGCTGATCCGTGTGTTTGACGTGACGGAGCGCACGGCTCTGCACAGGCACGGCACGGGCCGCCGCTGTCCGCACTGCGGGGGGGAGCTGAGGGACACCATCGTGCACTTCGGGGAGCGCGGGACCCTGGAGCAGCCGCTGAACTGGAGCGGCGCGGCGCAGGCGGCGGAGCGGGCCGACCTCATCCTCTGCCTCGGCTCCAGTCTCAAGGTGCGGCTCAACCGGTGCAGCCAGCGCGTGCCCTAACCAGACGCCATAGCATTCCAGCGACCAATCAGTTATCTGTACACACCAGATGCGACGCGACTATGGGACGCGATAGAGTCTGCGATTAAACACAGCCCATCAGAAGAGCGTGAGTGAGTGGGCTCTCTCGGCAAGCTCCCGGCACTCGCAACTAAATGTGACCCTGGACCACAAAACCAGTCACATGGGTCAATTTTCAGAAATTGAGATCTATACATCACCTGAAAGCACCTAAATAAGCTTTGTATTGATGTATGGTTTGTTAGGATAGGATATTTGGACGAGATACAACTATTTTAACTAATTAAATCTGGAATCTGAGGATGCAAAAAAATCTAAACATTGAGAAAATCTCCTTTAAAGTTGTTCATTTATGTTCGTGATTGTGCTGCATTCACTCACAAAAATACATGTTTTATATATTTACGGTAGAAAATGTTCTAAATATCTTTATGGAACATGATCTTTACTTAATATCCTCATGATTTTTGGCATAAAAGAAAAATTGATATGTATTGTTGACTATTGCCACAAATATACCCGTGCGACTCGAGACTGGTTTTGCGATCCAGCGTCACAAATGGATAAGTACATAATCAAATTCATGAATCTCACACCATTTTAACATTATTAAAAATACATACTGAGCTACTGAAACAATCTGGACATAGAATACACTTCTCTGTTAACAGTGAGTCGACAGTTTGAACATTCTCGTTTACTTTAATTTATATTGAAGATATGAGGTTTTGTCCATTGTTGTATACAGCTATAAAAGACTCACACAATGATATTCAAACTCACACAGACGTGCTCACAGATACTTGGTGAGACTTGCTCTCCGGCGCGAGTGAGTATCAAGTAGCAGTGCTTCGCCTTCTGAGAATATAGTTCCCAGTATGTATACAGTGAGAAGATGGCCGTGTCTCATGTGACCTTGTTATTTGTCCACGCCGTGACTATACAAATCACAACATGTAAATAGGAAAATGTTGGCATTATTTTGTCACTTATTGGGAGCAGTATGCTAGCTGGAGCCATTTACCTCCAGTCTTTGTGCTAAGCTAGGCTAGCGGTGGGTGTGTCAGACAGAGTTACGGCACGCACGGAGATGAGAAGGGTGTGTGTGGACTTATCTAACTCTGGGGGATACGGTGAATAAGCTAAAGTCCCAAAAAATCGGCGTGTTCCTTCAAAATAAAGCACATAAACAGTACCTGAGATTATCATACTTTCTGTTGTTTGGTTCAGCGCGTCTGGTTAGGACAGAACTCTGATGAACATGGAGAGACACCTGTTATCGCGCGTCTGGTTAGCACACGGTGTTAGGCTGCACACGGATTAAACATGACATTGTTTGGAGGCATTGCTTGATATTTTTTCCTTGTGTTATTTTAGCCGACACTGGATATAAATCATCTGTTAAAACAGCTTTTTTTTGTGATGTAAAAAATGAAACAAAGATAAATAATTTTAGAACATTTGTTGATGTTAATAATACAACATTAAATGGCAATCTTTGTGGGCAAACGTGTCGCCCTCGCCTTGTGGTGGCTTGGGATCTCAAGAGGACTCGGATATACGTGTTCAGTCATTGGTCCAGATATCGAATCTATATCTGATTTAAACCCACATTTGGAGCCTCTGAGCAAAGAAGAGTGAAGAAACACTCCTGTCCACACACAGACTGAGTGCTGTGTGTCTGATCATCTTTGTTTCAGTTTTTACACCATAACCAGCTGTTTTATATCCAGATGTTAACACCTCTATCATGTAGTCGCAACATTTGTCAAAATGCATTTGTCTTCTAATCAGTGTTTGATTTGATGGAGTGCTGCTGCTTGTGGTGTGTGTGTGTCCGTCAGGTGCTGAAGAAGTACTCCTGCTTGTGGTGCATGAACAGGCCAGCCAACAGAAGACCCAAGCTGTACATCGTGAATCTCCAGGTACACCTTCCTCCACTCAGCTGCTCGTAACCTCAGTCGACATGTTCTAACAGCGCGGGGTGCTCTCCTCCTTTATTTCAGTGGACACCGAAAGATAACTTGGCCACTCTGAAGATCCATGGGAAGTGTGATGCAGTGATGGCTCTTCTCATGCAGGAGCTGGGTTTGGAAGTCCCCGTTTACAACAGGTGAGACCCACTAACTGGTACAGCACTGTTCGGATGCGGTGACGTTTCATCAGCGCTTCTCTAATGACTGTCGTACTGTAGATCCGCTACACCCAGTGTCAGCTGTGGATACTAGACCATACCGATATTTCCATTAAATTAATCTTGATTCTGATGGAATGAGATCTATTAGTCTATGCTGCTTTCAGTCGATGATCAGACCTACAATCCAGTCATATATTTTGTTTAGTTACATTTGATATGATATAATGTCTGTGCTTTCAAATTCTGTGAACTCTATAATGAAATTCAAAGAGTCAGTGTGGTTTTGGTCCTCTCTAATGTGGCGAGATCAGTCACTGCAACACGCAAACCCAGTTAAAATGATTATCTGTGCATCAATAGTGCGGCAATGCCACTGTCTAAACAAGGAGAGGCCAAATCTGTGTGTGGAGATCATTCAGCTATTCCTGATTGGTGGATTCCTATTGAAATAACTAATCCGACCTTTAGTTACGCAATAAAGTGAGAGAAGCCGTGATATACTGTGAATATCCTCAATATCTGCTTTCTTGTTTTATAGTCCTTTATTATGAGAACTTCAGAAAGTCTTTTTATTTGCACTTTTTGAACATAAAATGAAGTTTCCAGCTGAAACTGATATAAATCTTTATTAAAGTTTGGTCTCTTTTTACAGAGGAGACACAGCAGATTATTGTGAAACTAAAACATGACATAGAAGTTTAAGTTTATTGTGAAAAATGTACAAAAATACTATTTTTAAGTTTTATGTTATATTATATATTTATTTTCCAAAACTGCAGGAAAATCAAAGCCATAAATCTAAAGCCGCTCCATATTTGAGGGTTGATGTCTCAGTAAACGAGCGTTCGGTGAGATTGTGTTGGTGCAGTACCACACGCCTCCACTAGAGCAAATTCATCAACCGTTCGTTTCCAATTTCCAAAATTCTAAGAAACCAAAATGCTAAATTTTTCAGTCAAATGTGAGCGAACAGGACCAGAGGGTTAAAGGCAATCGTTAAGAACATTATATTCATAATATAACATGGCCTCAAGCCTGATTGCTTTTAATAGTTTTACATTCTGCATTTGACAGACGCTTTAATCCAGAGCGACATGCATTGGATTCAAGGTTTACATTTGATCAGTTCTCGCCTTCCCTGCGAATCGAACACATGACCTTGGCAATGCTAGAGCCATGCTTTGTTAAAGCTACAGGAAAGCTTGATGATAACTAATGACCAATGTATTACAGACATATGTTCATCTAAAGCTGCTGTTTTGATAAATCTCAGATCACAAGACCCCATCTTCAGCTTGGCTAAAGCGCTGGGTCCACATGAGCAGGAGAGCCACTCTCGTGAGGAGATAGCGCCCCCTGCTGCAGTGGAGGAGGACTCGCATGACGAGCCGGCTCAAGGCCAAGGCCCCGCGCTCCAGGGAGGATGGTTCGGGAGAGGCTACTCTAAAGCCAGGAGGAGGAAGAAGACCTTATAGTTCACACACACACACAGGACACTGGGAGCTTCACACTCGCTGCTTGGAGAAATGTTTCTGATGACTGCTCTTCTGAACACGTATAGCTGTGTGTCTCTGACGATAACTAGGGAAAGGTTTATTTGTGAGGTTTATTTACATGATGGTTTGGTTTCGATAAACGCACTTTACTTCCAGTCTCAGGTTTATAGAATAATCAATATATGATTCTCATGACAGCAGTTTTATGAGATACCTCTTTTTGTTGCCATTTTATTTTATTAAAAATTGTCATTTACTCACCCATGTCGTTTCAAACCCTGTGAAAACACACACACACACACACACACACACATGCAGTTTTGCATTTTGAGCTAAAAAAATGTATCATAAAAATCCATGCAAAGTCTTCTGAAGGTTGCTTTGCATTATAAGAAGAATAAAACTGTTATAAATAACAGTGTGAACTACTGTATGTTCGCAGGAAGACACGTTAAGAACATAGAGTAAAATTATCATTTTTATTTTGGGTGAACTTTATAGAATATAGTTGTTTACAAGAAGTCAGTGTATTGAGTAAAAAGTAATGCTTTATTTCAGTCCGCTATTAAAATAAGACATACCATTCCTCAACAACATAAGAGAAGGTGTGTATTTTAATCAAATTAAATATTTATTTTGACTTTTAACAAATGGTGCTAAAACTGATTATAACCAGAACTGTACTCTTTATAAAACCTCATGTTAGCATAATTGTAATAACCAGAGCAGAATGTTTGCACAGCATTGAACTGTTGATGGTGTTTGAGAACTGCTGTAAGTGCCATTACTTTTATGATTTTGTATCGATCGCTATGTTTTGTCCAGGTTTACATGGGTGTTTATTTCAGATGTTTGGATTTCTACATACTTCTGTAAAGAAAACTTGATTTACATCATGTACTGAAAATCCTGTTCCCAGTTCAGCCACAATAATAAATTATCTTCACTTCTTGTAAAGTACAAATTTTTTTTTTGGCCCCCGAGAAATAAAGCGATGCCGTATAGCACATCAATAGTGTATTTTAAACACACAGCGGATGAAGGGTAATTTCTTTGTGTGTGTGTGTTTAGCTTTTGGCTTTGAGCTTTCTGATTGCGTCGATGAGCTCCGGGAAGGCTGTGTTCTGGAAGTGTCCGCGGTCTGTGTACTTGTATAAATCTGTCTTGAGGTTATCAGCCACTTCTCGTTGCTCAGCCCAGGGCAGGAACGGGTCGTCTGTGGATCCGAACTGAAGGATGTACTTCACGTTTGTCCTTGTCTTTTCCCATTCCCATGGCCGGCTGAAATATCCTGAGCGTAATAGGAGAAGGCACATCATCACACACACTCACACTGACGACCACTGATGCCATGATGAGGGATTAGTATTCACACTCACCGCTCTCACGTTCATTCTCATCTCCCAGATCGGATGTGTACGCGCCTACCAGAATAATGGCAAACACTCGGTGTGTTTCTGCATACCTGTCCAAGCACAACAAAAACAAGCAATCATGTAGTTTATAGAGTGATAGTGATAGTCAAGTAGTGATATAAATTATCACACACACACAGATGTGTCTCTTAGTGTTTTACTCTCCAACTCATTTTGAAGGGATTAAGGTAAAATGATAAATCAATGAGATTATTCAGTGCTGTCATTGAACTCGATTTGACTAGAATCATTAGGGGAGGAAACAAATAAGTGTAAATAAATACATTGATAGATTAATTAAATAAGTAAGCACAGGGGTAATTTGCTGGCAAACATTGTGCTCATAGATGAATCGGATCATTTAGAACACGAATCAAATGATTCACATGAGTCGCTGAGGTGAGTCGAGTACCTCATGGCTGCCGCAGCTCCGGAACTGTGTCCGATGATGAGGGTTTCTTCATCACAGCTCAGATCCTTCTCCATGAACGGCAGCCAGATGCTCTCTCTCGCAGTCACTGGCAGGTTACATACCATATTTTACTATAATACCACAAACATATGTCCCATGAAATGTGATGTATATGTGATGTTGTGAGTTTGAACTACCAGGATCTGGCATGTTTCTCAGCGCGCATGACACATCTGGAATCTGTAACAGTGGTGCACCGTTTAATATTCGGGCTGAAATATAACCTGACTGTCATTATAACAGCTGAACGGATTTCAGTCTCTTGTTGGAGTCATCATACCTCGTTTATTCGTTTGTTTGCCCATCCATACCAGTTGCAGTGCTCGACATCCCCTGCTCCGTTTCCCGGCACGATCACAGCTCTCTTCAGAGGCATTTACAACAGCAAAGCTTCAGCTCCTCAAGGAAATAAACACGACTGACACGTGTGTGTGTGTGTGTGTGTGTGTGTGTGTGTGTGTGTGTGTGTGTGTGTGTGTGTGTGTGTGTGTGTGTGGAACTATTGCTGCTTTCCAGTCCAAAATTCGCTAACTTCCCTCTGTCTCGTTCACTCGGATGTACATCATTGCTTACGGTGCACGAGTGCCCTCTACTGGCGGACACTGCGGCGGGCTGAACTGGAGCCTGAATCAGCTGTGGAGTGTATTTATTTATTTATTTATTTATTTATTTATTTTTCCCTTCAAGAATTTGTTTAATGCAGTATCCGAATGTTTAAAGGTGTGTTTGGGTTGTTTTAAATAAAATAAAATAGAATTAATATATCATAGAGTTGTTTGTTGTGGTGGTGATTAGATGAGATCTGTGGGGACACATGTATTTTAAATACATTTTGGTATAGTTTTTTTTTCCCCACTAGCTGTCTTTGTGATAGAGGCAGGAAGGAAGTAATGGAGTTTAGAATAGCTAATCAAATAAGACTTCTTTACCTCTTTAAACAATAATTCTTAAAACAATAATGTTTGTTAACTTATTTGTAAACACCTTCTCTGTTTTTAAATTGGTGATTTGTAAAAGTAGCGATGTTCCTGAAGCGTCGCAAGGGGGCGTAACGTTACTGATAACGCACACTAACTTAAGCTTACTAGCCTACTCTTACTCTTACTAGTACTCTTACTAGCCTACTCTTACTCTTACTAGTACTCTTACTAGCCTACTCTTACTCTTACTAGTACTCTTACTCAGGGGCGCCGCTATCAATTTTGGGCCCTATGAAAGAATATGAGGTTGGGCCCCCTACCGCACCCATTCTGTTAATAAAATCGATCTCTGGGGCCCCCAAAAGTGCCTGGGCCCTTAGAATCGTCCTAACTTCCCCCCCCCCCCCCCCCCCCCCTTAGCGGCGCCCCTGCTCTTACTAGCCTACTCTTACTACTCTTACTGTTTCTGCCAGAGTAAGACATGCTGGAAGTAACACTATAGTAGTAGCCTGTGCGTTATATCTGTTTATAACGTTAAATTTGCTAACCCATTCTAAGGATTGACATGGCCTATTACATGTACAAATTTAATGAGAAATAATGTTACAGTGAAACAGATAGTAGCCTACAATTATCTGAAACACATTTCTAGTGTTTCATGGATACAGTAAACCTTTACAAGAGAGCATTAATGATCCATATCTGCTCCTGGCAGGGTTTAGTGGGACAGATCCTGTCATCCGTAAACCAAACCTCTCCCATCCTACTGAACTGAAGAGAGGAGGAGTGAGTGTGTGTGTGTGTGTGTGTGTGTGTGTGTGTGTGTGTGTGTGTGTGTGCGCGCGCGCGCGCGCTCCTGGCGTGTCACAACAGTACAAACGAGGAATAGGAGACCGCTAACATTCTCCCTCAAGTCAAAGTCTGATGCGAAGCGGTTTCATTTGATACTTTTACATGTTTTTGTGAAGTTATGCGAAACACGCGTGTATGTGAGCACGCACGCGTGTGTAAGTGAGTGTGTGTTAGTCAGCTGTATCGATCTGATGAACGACTGATGGTGTGCAGTGAAGTTCTGCTCTGACTGGATATATATCTACAGACTCAATGCAGAGTGTCGGAGCAGAGGAAACATCAGGGTGAGTAACTACAACACAGCATCAGGTAAAGACTACACACACTGGCCGATAGCTAGACTGTCAAAATGGACAAATATGTTGGATATTTATTAATTAGAAGGCTTCACTGATAACAAAAATATGTTCTGAGAATGTTTTGCAAACGTTCCCATAACGTTGTTCTCTCAACGTTGTGAAGAAAAACGCCCTAAGAATGTTTTGAAAGCATTTCTAAAGTCCAGATAACTTTGAACACATTCTTCATTAATGTTGCTGGTAGAACGTTTGAACCAAAGTTCTGTTAACGCGTAAATCTGTCACTCCTTACCAAAATACTTGGCATTTTTGGATGATCAAAGAAAAAGTTTGTCTTTAATTATCTTTTGTGCTTGCTAATTAAATTATTTATAGCTTAACTCACCGCATAGACTGCATTGAAAAATGAACATTTAAAAGATCATTTAAATGTAAAAAAATATACAGATTAACCCCTGTGATATGTCTGTCTCTGTACACACTGTATTTATGTCACTGCTGAACCTGTTCTATAGCTTCTCACGTGTCTGCGAACATAACATGGTGGAATGCAGTTTTTCTGTCGCTGTTTTTATTGCAGTAGAAATGTTTCAATGATGAAACCTGTTGCGGGTTCTAGGTTTGTTTGGTCAGTTTCTGGACTTGGTTTCAGACTCATGCAGGAGCTGGTTCTCAGTTCTGTGTGATTCGACGTGTGAGAGTCTGTCATGACAGCTGTGGCCGCGGACAGGACTATACTTTTATTCCCTGTATATTTAGATCCCGCACAACAGATGTCTCAGTGACCTGGTGGGGTTCAAAAGTCAGTCTGTCTATAAAGATATGATGTTGTCAGCCAGAAGGACAGATGAACACTGATCACTGGTCAGGAGGCAGCAGACCGCTCACCTGTCGAGTGTGTTGGACCCCATGAGGTCCGTCTGTGTGTGAATATCCACGACTCGCAGGTTTTCTGACTGCGCTGGCCATCCAGAGCTGAGACCGGGACGGGCGAGGGGTGCAGCGAAGCGTGCGGGGTCGTAATCCCCACGCTAATGCTGGATGAATGTGTTCAGAATAACCTTCTGGCCAGCCCTGATCCTCACGGCCCTCTTCCTTGGTGGGATTAGGGAAGTTTTCTTTGGTCTTTTCATGGCAAACCCAGGCCAGGTTCTACATATGTGTGTGATTCCCATCGCACTGCTTCTCTCCCACCCTATATATCTCATAGAGCTCAGGATTATGTGTGTTATGTGAATGATGTGTGAATGAAGAGCACTGTAGGTTGTGTTTTAGGTGACAGGTGCCAGCATAAATATCACATGGTCTTAGTGATCTTAGTTATCTCCAATAAGGAATAACTGAGAAAAATTGTGTCATTATTTACTCTTTACCCAACATGTCATTATTTTCTTAAAATATACATTGCCTCATCAGACGCCCTGATTCTGGTGAGTTAGACGCGTTGCTGGGTCAACATATTTTGTTCATCCTGGAGCAACATTCTGGTCTGGAAACCCTATCCCTGCCCCTAAACCTAACCCTGCCCATAAGTTATCCTTAAAATCACAGCGAATAGAAGCACCTAACTCTGGTTGTAAGCCTGAACTTGACATAAACTTTAAACTTGTCCCTCAAATCAGATTGGTTCTGCTTGCAGCATCACCTCATCTCTGAAAACAGTTCGATAGTCTCTTTAAATCCCTCCTTCCCGTGAGCTTACTCTGCTCTGATTGGTCAGATGACCCAGTCTGTTGTGATTGGTCTACTCTGCTCTGATTGGTCAGATGGCTCAGTCTGTTGTGACTGGTCTACTCTGTTCTGATTGGTCAGATGGCTCAGTCTGTTGTGATTGGTCTACTCTGCTCTGATTGGTCTACTCTGTTCTGATTGGTCAGATGACCCAGTCTGTTGTGATTGGTCTACTCTGTTCTGATTGGTCAGATGGCCCAGTCTGTTGTGATTGGTCTACTCTGCTCTGATTGGTCAGATGGCTCAGTCTGTTGTGATTGGTCTACTCTGCTCTGATTGGTCAGATGGCTCAGTCTGTTGTGATTGGTCTACTCTGCTCTGATTGGTCAGATGACCCAGTCTGTTGTGATTGGTCTACTCTGCTCTGATTGGTCAGATGACCCAGTCTGTTGTGATTGGTCTACTCTGTTCTGATTGGTCAGATGACCCAGTCTGTTGTGATTGGTCTACTCTGCTCTGATTGGTCAGATGGCTCAGTCTGTTGTGATTGGTCTACTCTGCTCTGATTGGTCAGATGTCTCAGTCTGTTGTGATTGGTCTACTCTGCTCTGATTGGTCAGATGACCCAGTCTGTTGTGATTGGTCTACTCTGCTCTGATTGGTCAGATGACCCAGTCTGTTGTGATTGGTCTACTCTGTTCTAATTGGTCAGATGACCCAGTCTGTTGTGATTGGTCTACTCTGCTATGATTGGTCAGATGGCTCAGTCTGTTGTGATTGGTCTACTCTGTTCTGATTGGTCAGATGACCCTGTCTGTTGTGATTGGTCTACTCTGCTCTGATTGGTCAGATGACCCAGTCTGTTGTGATTGGTCTACTCTGCTCTGATTGGTCAGATGGCTCAGTCTGTTGTGACTGGTCTACTCTGTTCTGATTGGTCAGATGACCCAGTCTGTTGTGATTGGTCTACTCTGTTCTGATTGGTCAGATGGCCCAGTCTGTTGTGATTGGTCTACTCTGCTCTGATTGGTCAGATGACCCAGTCTGTTGTGATTGGTCTACTCTGCTTTGATTGGTCAGATGGCTCAGTCTGTTGTGATTGGTCTACTCTGCTCTGATTGGTCAGATGGCTCAGTCTGTTGTGACTGGTCTACTCTGTTCTGATTGGTCAGATGACCCAGTCTGTTGTGATTGGTCTACTCTGTTCTGATTGGTCAGATGGCCCAGTCTGTTGTGATTGGTCTACTCTGCTCTGATTGGTCAGATGACCCAGTCTGTTGTGATTAGTCTACTCTGCTCTGATTGGTCAGATGACCCAGTCTGTTGTGATTGGTCTACTCTGTTCTGATTGGTCAGATGACCCAGTCTGTTGTGATTGGTCTACTCTGCTCTGATTGGTCAGATGACCCAGTCTGTTGTGATTGGTCTACTCTGCTCTGATTGGTCAGATGGCTCAGTCTGTTGTGACTGGTCTACTCTGTTCTGATTGGTCAGATGACCCAGTCTGTTGTGATTGGTCTACTCTACTCTGATTGGTCAGATAGCCCACTATGTTGTGATTGGTCTACTCTGCTCTGATTGGTCAGATGACTCAGTCTGTTGTGATTGGTCTACTCTGCTCTGATTGGTCAGATGACCCAGTCTGTTGTGATTGGTCTACTCTGTTCTGATTGGTCAGATGACCCAGTCTGTTGTGATTGGTCTACTCTGCTATGATTGGTCAGATGGCTCAGTCTGTTGTGATTGGTCTACTCTGTTCTGATTGGTCAGATGACCCAGTCTGTTGTGATTGGTCTACTCTGTTCTGATTGGTCAGATGACCCAGTCTGTTGTGATTGGTCTACTCTGCTCTGATTGGTCAGATGACCCAGTCTGTTGTGATTGGTCTACTCTGCTCTGATTGGTCAGATGGCTCAGTCTGTTGTGACTGGTCTACTCTGTTCTGATTGGTCAGATGACCCAGTCTGTTGTGATTGGTCTACTCTGTTCTGATTGGTCAGATGGCCCAGTCTGTTGTGATTGGTCTACTCTACTCTGATTGGTCAGATGGCCCACTATGTTGTGATTGGTCTACTCTGCTCTGATTGGTCAGATGGCCCAGTCTGTTGTGATTGATCTACTCTACTCTGATTGGTCAGATGGCCCAGTCTGTTGTGATTGGTCTACTCTGCTCTGATTGGTCAGATGGCCCACTATGTTGTGATTTGTCTACTGTGCTCTGATTGGTCAGATGGCCCAGTCTGTTGTGATTGGTCTACTCTGCTCTGATTGGTCAGATGGCCCAGTCTGTTGTGATTTGTCTACTGTGCTCTGATTGGTCAGATGGCCCAGTCTGTTGTGATTGGTCTACTCTGCTCTGATTGGTCAGATGACCCAGTCTGTTGTGATTGCTCTACTCTGCTCTGATTGGACAGATGGCCCAGTCTGTTGTGATTTGTCTACTGTGCTCTGATTGGTCAGATGGCCCAGTCAGTTGTGATTTGTCTACTGTGCTCTGATTGGTCAGATGGCCCAGTCTCTTGTGATTGGTCTACTCTGTTCTGATTGGTCAGATGGTCCAGTCTGTTGTGATTGGTCTACTCTGATTGGTCAGATGACCCAGTCTGTTGTGATTGGTCTACTCTGCTCTGATTGGTCAGATGGCCCAGTCTGTTGTGATTGGTCTACTCTGCTCTGATTGGTCAGATAGCCCAGTCTGTTGTGATTGGTCTACTCTGCTCTGATTGGTCAGATGACACAGTCTGTTGTGATTGGTCTATTCTGCTCTGATTGGTCAGATGGCCCAGTCTGTTGTGATTGGTCTACTCTGCTCTGATTGGTCAGATGACCTAGTCTGTTGTGATTGGTCTACTCTGCTCTGATTGGTCAGATGGCCCACTATGTTGTGATTGGTCTACTCTGTTCTGATTGGTCAGATGGCCCAGTCTGTTGTGATTGGTCTACTCTGCTCTGATTGGTCAGATGATCCAGTCTGTTGTGATTGGTCTACTGTGCTCTGATTGGTCAGATGGTCCAGTCTGTTGTGATTGGTCTACTCTGTTCTGATTGGTCAGATGACCCAGTCTGTTGTGATTGGTCTACTCTGCTCTGATTGGTCAGATGGCCCAGTCTGTTGTGATTGGTCTACTCTGCTCTGATTGGTCAGATGATCCAGTCTGTTGTGATTGGTCTACTGTGCTCTGATTGGTCAGATGGCCCACTATGTTGTGATTGGTCTACTCTGTTCTGATTGGTCAGATGGCCTAGTCTGTTGTGATTGGTCTACTCTGCTCTGATTCGTCAGATGATCCAGTCTGTTGTGATTTGTCTACTGTGCTCTGATTGGTCACATGGTCCAGTCTGTTGTGATTGGTCTACTCTGCTCTGATTGGTCAGATGGCTCAGTCTGTTGTGATTGGTCTACTCCACTCTGCTCTGATTGGTCGATCGCTTACTGCGGTGTAAAAAACGAAACAATTATATTTCTTATATATTCTCTTTTTTAATCCATTGAAATTCAAAAAGTACATAAAGACATCGCAACATCCATATGAACCAAGCGGTTTAATTCAAGTCTTCTAAACAGACACAATCACTTTATATGATGAACAAATTTAATTTATGTTTTTCTGTATTTTATTCACATATATATATGGTAAACATGTTCGTTCAAACATGACGCGCAGGAACCAATGAGCTTTGTTCTCACGTCACGCATTCATGTTGAGCCTCTGTTCCACTGTTTACTTCTCTGTAGGAAAATGAACAAAAGTCACATGGGTTTGAAATTACACAAGGGTGTCTAAACAACATTTTCATTTTGGGGTGAGCTAGGTGAACTGTCCTGATATGAAAAATGGAATGTGAAAGTGAAATTTCCCACAGAGGTTTGTGATTTCCAGGGTTTTCTCATTTTGAAAGAAGAAATACTTCTGTTACATTCAGTGAGGAAGTACGAGTTTGCACAGAAAAAACTCCCTTTTTTCCCACACAGGGAGTAACAGGTCAGGTGCTGTCTGTGCACGCTTGCTCAAAGCTCAAACAGTTTATGAGTCTCTATAGAAACAGTGCAACACATAACAGACATGGCCTTCATCACTAAGCCTGGAGTGATATCAGAATGTTCCTTTCCTCACTTTATAAGCAAGGAGATACAGTGAAGGTTCACACAGACAGACACAAACAACCCTGAACAATACAGGCCTGGCTGATCTAAAACTCAGTGTAACACACACAAGAATAGTTTCTCAAACTACTGGGACCAAAACCCAGCTGTGTTAAATGTTAAGTTTTATAATTAATAGTTTGAAATATCAATTTCCGCAGAAACATCTCGAGGACCTTCAGGCCTTGGTCTTGTTGAGACATACAAAGTTTAATATGCAACAGCATTTCCACATACAGCCTTTTGTTTTGTCTGACGGAGTTTCTTTTGAAAATGGCATAAAAAATTCCCTTTGGTTATTTTTATGAGGCTTGGCTTGAAGAAATTCATCTGAAATGTTCATCTAGTACTGATTTCAAATGAAGAAAATATTAGTTAGTATTGTAATCTATTACATATTCTAGGTATAATCTAAGTACCTTTTGAAGTAACTTGTTTATCACATTGATTTAAATAGGATAATCTTGTACCATATTGATATAAAAATATTTTTTCAGTTCTTTGTTATTAACAACATGATGCACATTAAATATTACATTACGTCAGGGTTTCCCAAGCACATTTGTAAGTTGATTAAGGGCTAATAATTAATTAAATCATAAAAATTGAAAAGATAAAAAATAAGAATTAGAGAGAATCATTAAACAATCCCCATAAAAAAACGGTAATATTCCGGCAGCTGGGGTGCCAGAAAAAAAAAAAAACCCGTAAAATTACAGAAATTTACATGACATTTACATGTTTTTCATGTAATTTTACACAGGAAATGTACATTTGCAGTCTATTTCTGTAATTTTATGTTTTTTTTTACCACATTTCAAAAATACATAAATCTTTAAAATGAAACAGTACAATTCCGTAAAACTACTTTTTTTTTTACATTGTGAATAATATTTAATCCATAATCATGTAATCCATAAAAAAGTAACTGTTTGTAAGTGTTTGAAAACATTACAAGTGCACTAATTTAATAATCCAGATTAGGCCTACGTGTAATCAGTTTTTGCGAGTAACCAGCACAATGTTTTATCGGATGCAAGTGCCAAACTGCAACTTTGAATATATAGACGCTCCCTATTTAGAGTGCCAAATTAGTTTTTACCATGCCAAAAAAAAAACATTTTACCATACGTTTTTATGGGCTACCGACTCCCAAACTGAAAAAAGAGATACATGTGTGTCTTCTATCAAATATATAGCTGGTTCCTCCTTTATTTACTGAAAACAATACATGTTAGTCATAGTTTTGTGACAAATGAGTTTCCCTTCCAAGTTCTGACCGAGGCTGAAAGTGGAACAGATGGGAAAGGCCTTGAAACATGGGAAGTGAGTAATTGGAAATGTAGGGTTGTAGTGTGGAGTCGCGTTACTGAATCAGATTCTCTTACAGCTGTTGAGCGGCTCAGTTTGCAGAACCTCCTGTTCTTCTCACATACACTCACTCTTTTCTGCTTCAACTAAAGTCCACTCCCTCATGTCCTGCGGCGTGTAAACCCGGATTGCCTAATCCAGTCGTCAATCATCAATTATTACGTTTTGTTGACACTGTTTGTCCAATGTTGGAATGGATTATGTGTCTGTCAGCTGTCAGTCATTGAGTGGGGATGGGAAAAGAAGTAGAATATGCAATTGTCGGTATTGGAGAAAAACCCACTGTGCCTCAATTGTATTCCTCCACATTTAGCATTAGTGTTTGTCCTCCTGCACCTGTTGTCCACACTGAACTGATCTTGCAGACTGCGGCTCAGCTGTGATAGAAATGCCTGGCATAAACTGACAGGTGGATTTCTGCCCACATTGCTTGATCTGTAACGGGCCTGGGCAACTTCAGCCGTGGAAAGTAAGGGACACTTTCAGTATCTTTTTGTGGTAAAATAGGTGGTTTCTTTATTCTGCATGTGTCACACAACCCATTGTTGGCAAATAAAACTAAAATCACTTTAAGCAAAACATTTCACTGGGAGATCATGATTACACACGGCAGCTTTTCTTCTGGGTAAGTCATCGCAAACTGAAATTAGACCAATCAGCTGTGAAACAAATGAAGTGACAAATATCTGACACAAAGTCACTCCTCTACCTTAATCCAAATTCATTTCAGAGACAAAATTTCTTGACTTTGACTGATAATTGCTTGTTTTTATAATTAATATTAAGCAGGTTCATTGTGAACCCTCATAAATTATTGAATAAGTTGATTTGCATGTCAGATATCTTCTTTCAGCTTGCCTTTTCAAACCTTCAGTGACAATTGCTGGTTATTCCTTTCTTAGATAATGTAAAGTTATAGTTTTACGCTGTTATGAACTCACATACTGTACGTCTAGGACAGTGAGTCGTAATTAAATCACAACACATACTCATGTTTAACCAACGTCTATAGAAATATAGAAGTCATTTCATCATGAGAGGGTTAAAGCCAAAACAGTAAACAGAAAACTTTACTGACTAATTTAAAGCAACACTAAAGATTATTTTTTACCTTAAAATAATGTTTCCAAAATGGTTTCAGTGGTTCATGAACTCGTAACAGGGTGAGCGGCACTTCTGCATTCGCTCTGCGACCCTCTATCTGCTATAAGCGCACTATGCAAGTTTGCCAGATCGGGTAGCGGATCTGTAGTTCGAATGAGACATAAGAAACTACAAATTTGACTTGCTTTACGGCAAGCGTTACAATAGTCATTATTTTGTTTTTCTTCGTTTCTGATGTCGCAATACATCATACTTTCATAAAATCATGCAACATACTCTACCTTGTCTGTGGACATGTTATTTCCAAAGCCGGTGCTGGATAAACAGCGAGTGTGCGACGGTAGACTGAGGGAGGCTAAATGATTTACAACAGCGGTAATGGACAATTCCACTTCCAACCTGTAGGGGGACCGAAGAGGAAAAGAGCTTTGGTGTTGCTTTAACAGAGAGGACTAACTTACCTTCAAACTAAAAAAGAAAGAAAGAAATGACCTGTTTTCTTCTCTAGCCATAAACATCAACAAAAGACATATTAGAAAATTTAAGAAATGTGTTCTCAAGGTGACAAATGAAACAGCAGCAAACAGTAACAGAAACACTCAGGTTGAAGTTCAAGCATGTGATCTGGAGCGGGAGAGAAGGGCAAACGCTGTGAGGACTTGCCCTGCTTTTATGCTGAATCTTCTCCACCCGATAGCCAA
The DNA here is from genome assembly GCA_022828995.1 of Vimba vimba. Classification (NCBI taxonomy): domain Eukaryota; kingdom Metazoa; phylum Chordata; class Actinopteri; order Cypriniformes; family Leuciscidae; genus Vimba; species Vimba vimba. The sequence goes on along the minus strand of CM040825.1, from coordinate 7,497,670 downwards.
TCACAGGCAGCTACTCGTCTCCTGGATTCAAAGACGAAGCAAGAAAAACACAAGCTGTGTTTCCACTCACCTATTTTTAGGCAAAGTTTGTGAAATCGCTAGATTGGGTAAACCCAGCCCGATCTGATTTCGCCCTGCAGCTCAGGCTGGACACCTGTACATTCTTCTGTCCTGCTTCCGTTACAAATCTGCGGGGACCAATCACAAACTGGCTTATCCACCTGGCGCGCTATTGGTTTAATCCAGTGGTTCTCAATTCCAGTCCTCGGGACCCACTGCTCTGCACATTTTGTATGTCTCCCTTATTTACCACACCTGAATCAGATCATCAGCTGTAGGAGAGACTCCATGAACTGAACTGAGTGTGTCAGATAAGAGAGACATACAAAATGTGCAGAGCAAGGACTGGAATTGAGAACCACTGGTTTAATCCAATCCAATTCCTTTTAACCTCTCGACGATGCTCAATAGCTTCTTTAGTTTAGCAAACAAATCGCTCGAGTGGGTGTAAATACCACTCACTTTCATGTTTTTTTGTACAACCTGCAAAAATCGCTGGATGCCATCGCTTCTGCAAACCGCTGATCAATGCTCCAAACCAACACGTTTGTTGACACGTTTCCTGCCTGGAGTTTTCGCTGCAAAGTACGTCACCCGATCGTTGGTCTGATTGGTTGAAGGACTATCCAATTGCGCACAGAGTCATTTTTGATCTATGCCCATTGATCACCAGACTAATGTTCAATCTTAAAAGATCGAGCTTGGTCAGGTGATAGCCAGACTAGGATATCGCATAAAACAATAGTGATGTAAACACCCATAGTAAAGGCTTATGCTGTGATAAAGGAAGGGAACACTTATAACACTTTCAATTCCACCCCCGACTGCAAACGGCAACTCTCGCTGATCGCTCTGATGCACATTACATCTAGAAATGTGCACAAATACTTATACACTTCATTGAGCCAAATATGTTTTTTATCCAATAAGAAGACATGGACATAAACTATGATGGAAACACATTTACCGAAATGTGTTTCAGTAATCCCGAAATCCCTCTATGCACACACACACACACACACAAAAATGTAGCTGACTTTGCCTCAACAGAGAATGTGATTGGATAACTGGACTAGCCAGTGGACCAATGGCAGTGCACAGCTCTGATGACGGCACAGTTTTCGATTCCGCCCGTCTGCAAACGGCAACTCTCTTCAAGCCCAACACACCTAATGTCTGTCTTCAGAATGATTCGGTTTAATTCCCTCCAGAAGCGTCTCACACGAGTGTGTTCTCAGACACCAGCATCCCAACGCTAGAGATCATGGCAGCATTTATTGAGTTTCGACTGACGCTCTGAGACACACTCATTTATGATGGAGGGAAAAGAGCCCGATTGCAGAAACTCACAGTTTTATTACTGATATTTTGCGCCAGTTTCCCAGGAACTCTTGAACACATGGGATGGAAACGCTGCTTTATTCACAAATTTTTTATTCAATATTACATTTAAATTCAAAACTTTGGATGGAAACAGTGATATAATCCACATCCAGAGATTTAATTTAAAAAAGTCAAATAAAGCAAAACAAAAAACTGGATGTAATAATGCGTAGCAAAAATTCAGTTTAAACAAAGTGGCCCAGTCTACGTCCACTTCAAGTTCAAGTTACTGTGTTTTGATTTCTGTTACTTTCAATAATTTTCTGTGGTGATCAACATTATACCACAAATGTTCACTTCTTTTGAACCTAGAACATTCAAAAGTGATTTGGAGAAAGCATTTGAGGATGTTCATATCTTTCTATCTGGCAGGCATGTGGTAAAATATAAGGCTTCAAGAAAGGTTTTTAATAACTGATGTCATATTTCTGAGGGCAGAATGTCTGATGGCTTTAAAGGGTGAGGCTCTACAGTCCATGATGTCATGGCTAGTCTTGCTTTGCCAGCATGTTAGTCAGTGCTGTGTGTGTGTGTGTGTGGGTGTGTGTGTGTGTGTGTGTGCGTGTGGGTGTGTGTGTGATTTCAAACATCTATGCATTTTAGTAAGTTTATGTAGCAGGCCAGTACCAAGTGTAAACAAATCTTTTCACACACACACACACACACACACACTCATGCACATTACACAGTCTATACTCACAAGCACATGATGCCTCTTCATGGAAAAACATTCTAAGAAAAACACGTGACAAACCAGTGTGCCCGAGTACTGTCTTTATACGTGCATTTAATTCATTATGCAACCTATAATAATTGAATTCTCTAAAGCCAGTTCACAGACACATTAATGTTTAGTGCGAGTGTAAACGGGTGAGTTTAATTTTTGAGGCCATTTACTGAATATGAACTTTCTACTCGGTACATTGAGAACTCTAATCTGAAATACAATTGAAATTAATTTTAAAATTCAGAAGAAAAATGAAACAAATAGACAGTTAACCAGGGAGGCTCAAAAAAGCCTACAACCCAGTCCACTGCCTCAACGGAGCTGTCAGAGTAGAGGCTTCAGCAATGACCCTCTATAGTGAGAGACAGCCTAACTACGCTCTACGCTAAAAGACCACCTCACCAAGGAGGCTCACAGAGAGACATACAACTTGGACATGTTATCTTATGCGGAGCTCTGGGGAGTGGAGGTCTCAGCATGATGACTCTCTAAATCGGGAGGAAACCTAACAACGCTTCCCTAAGGGTGGTTCCACTAAGGAGGCTCACAGAGAGCCATACACCCCGACCGAGCTCTAAGAACGGCCTCAGCAAGACGACTCTCTAGTCTAAAGCGAGAGAAGGCCTAACTACGTTCTATGCTAAGGACTGCTTACCAAGCCTGACAACACAATCCTGCTATCCAAGCGGAGCTCTGGAGGTGGAGACCTCAACAGGACGACTCTAGAGTGAGAGGATGCCTAGCAATGTCTACCTTGAAGACATGGAGGCTTAAAAAAAGAGTCTACAACCCAGTCCACCGCCTCCAATGAGCATAATGATCCTCTAAAGCGAAAGGAAGCCTAACTACGCTCTACGCCAAGGACGACTTACCAAAGAGGCTCACAAAAGAGCCTAACAACTCAATACTGCTATCCAAGCGGAGCTCTGGGGAGCGGAGCAGGGCGTCTCTAGAGCGAGAGGAGGCCTAACAACACTCCACCTTAAAACAGCTCCACCAAAGAGGCTCACAGAGGGCCATACCACTCGATGTCACGGATGCTGAAGTCAGAATGAGCTCGTTACGTGGAGCGGATGACCTTGCCCATAACTGGGAAGGTTCTAATCCACACTCATTCTAAATGAACAATGGGAGCTAACCGCTAAGGCTAGCTACAACCATTGTAAAACCTGTAATATGATTTGGTCTCCAGCACTCTCAGAGGTCCCGTACAACAGAAGGGGTTTGGCCAAGATGAACAGACCACACCGTGTTGGAGACCAGAAGTGCTCAGAGCTTCCTCCAGTGGTTCAGCAGATCACAGGAAAGTATAAGGGGGATAGGCAAAAGTGCTCGCCACACCATTATAAATCCTCAACTGAGACTCCAGCAACAAACTGAGCTCTCTCATGAGGAGTCGGGAATCCTGCTATTAAGGATTCCACTAACACTCAATCTTGAAGACATTACCATCAGCTGCGCTAGCTGCGACCACTCGGAAACAAATGTCTTCGTAGGATCTCAAGACTCCAGACACTCCTTGCGACAAAGAAGGGTTCGCAAACTGGGGGAAAACAAACACTCTTTGTTGGGTTCTGGAGATGGAAAGAGCTCATCCCAGGGACTGGAGGACCCTGCTTCAAACCCCGACTCAGGGGGAGGGCTCTGCTCTTCAGTCAAACCCAAGGAAAGACGGGTTCTCTAGACTCCAACTCTCACGAAGGGGCCTAGAACTCAGAAGGGTTCATAAAAGCTTCCCGTCGGGATCCAGAGATGAACACTGAGCACTGCTATTGTGCCGGCAGATCTTAAGGTAACATTAGGCCTCACACATTAGTAATAGCAGGCCGGAAAGGGAAAGAAATCTCAGACGACTCCACCTCCTCCGTGATCGAACCTGCCTGCCCTTATGGACCCGAACCGTGGTTTCTCTCATTCCTCTCTCATCCCTCGAGAGAGAATAAACAACAAAAGAGCTCATCACAGCGACCGCATCATAAAGAGCTCGTTCAGCTTCAAAAATGCCAGACTCTATCACTAATCAAGAATGACATGTCGAATAGTGACAAACACATCTCTGTGAGGGCCTTCGACTCCCTCGAGAGCCGAATGCGCTCATGCAAACGCTAACTACTATCCCTCAGGTGAGAACAAGTAATAGCTTCTTACCTGTCTCTTTCAGTCAGTCTCACGAATGCATCACAAAGCACACCTCACAATGAGCGCATTCAGTTCCCCGGAGAACTGAACACACGTGCTCCTTACCCAGACAAGTCGTGTGTCCTCAAGTGTTGTCTCTGAAACACTGTTTTACTTCCTGAAACACTTGGCTGAGTGATCGTCTTCACACGTACATGAACAAACGTATCCTCGTCCGAGGACGCAGTGCGAGTGCCCATTCAAAAGGGAACTTTATTTTTTATTGTGTGAGCCAAACTAGACTAAATGTTTAGATGCTTTTTCTCAACAGCAAATTTCATTTCATTTTTGTTTTGTTTTTGTTTGTACTGTTTTGTTGATACTGACTGATTACTATACTATACAAGAATGTCAGTTCTGTCTAGCTGAATATCACAATAAATGTTTTAGATACAGGTTTCAGAAGGACATTTCCACATTTTCTTGGAAAAGTCAATACTGTAGTACACAGAAAAGAATATGCATATTTGCAGGTATGAAGTACATTTATTTTTTGCAATTTGTTTCAAGTAAACATTTGCATGTCCATTTTACAAATAAAGACATAAAGTAAATTTTGTCAATATTATTACAGATTGACAATTCCACTAAGAATAAACTCATCAGTTATCAACAAGATGTGCATTTAGTTATTTGTGCAAATTGTAGACTTTTACACACATTTCTACATGAATAAAAATTCAAATGTAGTGTGAACAAAAAATCTCATCTGAGAATTTAGCTAAAGTGATTGAGAAAAAACATTAGTACAAGTGTTTATTATGAAAAATAACGTTACAGTGAGGAAAATAAGTATTTGAACACCCTGCTATTTTGCAAGTTCTCCCACTTAGAAATCATGGAGGGGTCTGAAATTGTCATTGTAGGTGCATGTCCACTGTGAGAGACATAATCTAAAAAAAAAAATCCAGAAATCACAATGTATGATTTTTTAACTATTTATTTGTATGATACAGCTGCAAATAAGTATTTGAACACCTGAGGAAATCAATGTTAATATTTGGTACAGTAGCCTTTGTTTGCAATTACAGAGGTCAAACGTTTCCTGTAGTTTTTCACCAGGTTTGCACACACTGCAGGAGGGATTTTGGCCCACTCCTCCACACAGATCTTCTCTAGATCAGTCAGGTTTCTGGGCTGTCGCTGAGAAACACGGAGTTTGAGCTCCCTCCAAAGATTCTCTATTGGGTTTAGGTCTGGAGACTGGCTAGGCCACGCCAGAACCTTGATATGCTTCTTACAGAGCCACTCCTTGGTTATCCTGGCTGTGTGCTTCGGGTCATTGTCATGTTGGAAGACCCAGCCTCGACCCATCTTCAATGCTCTAACTGAGGGAAGGAGGTTGTTCCCCAAAATCTCGCAATACATGGCCCCGGTCATCCTCTCCTTAATACATTGCAGTCGCCCTGTCCCATGTGCAGAAAAACACCCCCAAAGCATGATGCTACCACCCCCATGCTTCACAGTAGGGATGGTGTTCTTGGGATGGTACTCATCATTCTTCTTCCTCCAAACACGTTTAGTGGAATTATGACCAAAAAGTTCTATTTTGGTCTCATCTGACCACATGACTTTCTCCCATGACTCCTCTGGATCATCCAAATGGTCATTGGCAAACTTAAGACGGCCTTGACATGTGCTGGTTTAAGCAGGGGAACCTTCCGTGCCATGCATGATTTCAAACCATGACGTCTTAGTGTATTACCAACAGTAACCTTGGAAACGGTGGCTCTTTTCAGGTCATTGACCAGCTCCTCCCGTGTAGTTCTGGGCTGATTTCTCACCTTTCTTAGGATCATTGAGACCCCACGAGGTGAGATCTTGCATGGAGCCCCAGTCCGAGGGAGATTGACAGTCATGTTTAGCTTCTTCCATTTTCTAATGATTGCTCCAACAGTGGACCTTTTTTCACCAAGCTGCTTGGCAATTTCCCCGTAGCCCTTTCCAGCCTTGTGGAGGTGTACAATTTTGTCTCAAGTGTCTTTGGACAGCTCTTTGGTCTTGGCCATGTTAGTAGTTGGATTCTTACTGATTGTATGGGGTGGACAGGTGTCTTTTTGAGGGTCAGAATTCTAGCTGATAGACAGGTGTTCAAATACTTATTTGCAGCTGTATCATACAAATAAATAGTTAAAAAATCATATATTGTGATTTCTGGATTTTTTTTTTTTAGATTATGTCTCTCACAGTGGACATGCACCTACGATGACAATTTCAGACCCCTCCATGATTTCCGAGTGGGAGAACTTGCAAAATAGCAGGGTGTTCAAATACTTATTTTCCTCACTGTATATTCATTACACGTTTTTTTCATCGTTTTCTATTTTTCATTTGACTGATTTCACACATGCATGTTCAGTGCTCAATTAAACCAAAAAATAACCAATACAATGGTTGGACTGCGTAAATTGAGATTTAAGGCTGGAAAGCTGAAATGTTAAAACACTAGGCATCATACACTTGCTGCCTTTGTAAATGGTTACAGTAAAAATACTGGCCATCGTTCACTAAACGACCGAGGGTCATGTTCTGCCAGACTTTCAGCTTGTTCTGAATGCAACAAACTCACTCACAAATGAAAACAATATGTGTTTTAAAATCGGCTCAAAATATCAAACATGTTTGATCTCCTCCGACTGGATAAAATATGTGTGTGTGCGTGTGTGTGTGCGAGTGTGTGCGAGTGTGTGTGTGTGTGTGTGTGTGTGTGTGTGTGTGTGTGTGTGTGTGTGTGTGTGTGTGTGTGTGTGTGCGTGAGTGTGTGTTTCCTGTGCAGGTAAGAGTGCAGAGATCAGGAAACTGCTTCCTGAACTCCCATCGCCGTGTAATAGCCAGACTGTGTTTTTCTGGACAACAACTTTCCCTACTTTAAACTTATATATGTAGTAAAATGTATGCCATAATGATTTTTGTTATTATTATTATTTGTATTATTTTTTAGAAAAGAGAAGGGTTGCTGTGACAAATATATTTACATGCTTACTGACTTTAAGTCCTTTAAGTTTAAGTCATGTATAGTAACAGTCTTTACAGAAAAGCGTTTACTGGGATTTAGTCATAGAGCAGGTTACAGCAGCTGGAGGGAGACAGCATGTGTCAGATGATCCGATGGGAATAAAAGGCCTCGTTATGCAGCGTAATATGAAACATAGCATTTAATAATATTTGCCAAACAATGTGTTTTGAGCTTTTTATCTCAGTCTATAATAGTGGCTAAGTCTATGATAGATAGATAGATAGATAGATAGATAGATAGATAGATAGATAGATAGATAGATAGATAGATAGATAGATAGATAGATAGATAGATAGATAGATAGATAGATAGATAGATTGATTGATATTAGTCTACTGAAGTGATTCAAAGATTCAGACTTATTTTGAGAGGTGAGATTGAATGTTGGCCACTAGATGGCAGTGAATAATTAGAGATCAGGATCTGGTGTAAACATGAACCAGAATGGCATACTGTAATAATCATACTTATAACATTTTATAGTATATATAAACTGTGGAATTGCGTGAATTTTCTGTGTGTCTGAAATACCCAGATGATGTACAGGTGTTTTTAATCCATAAGGTGTTCTTTATAACATTTATACTTTTATTAAGAAATAATAATTTGTTAGATTTATATAGCATGTCTTACACTCAATGCACTTTTTAAAAAATGTATGAGGGAATGCGCCTCGAGTTAATTGGTAAAACTTTACAATAAGGTCCCATTAGTTAACTTTAGTTAATGAAATGACTCATTTTAACTAACAATGAGCAACACATTTGTTATTTAACACTATTTTTCAATTGTTAAATTTAGTTTATAAAAAACAACTGTTCACTGTTAGTTCACTTGCAGTCTGTCTCTACTATACACAGGTCAGCGATTATGACGCCATCATTCTGCACTCTCATCAGGTTTTGTCCAATCAAATGCTCTCTAGTATCTGTATCACATTTACTTTGTTTACAAACCCCAAACTACAGCATGCTCTTTAGACTCAGACTTACATTGGCAAGTTTCCTTGAGGTGATTATTGTGGGCGGATTTAATTACAGTACCATATTTATATGTAGATCAGTATTGAGTAAACCGGGTTTAGTATGTGTGTGTGTGTGTGTGTGTACCTTTATTTATTTACCGCTTTACAGTACAGATTGTTTTAAAGCAGTTTTACAGCGATAACAGGAAAATGATGCATTTCAGCTGAAAGGATGTGCGCTGAAGTAAGTTCAGTGTTGATTCAGTTCTGTTGTAAAGATCAACAATTATTAAATTAGTTAATTTCATCTATAAAGCAGTTCTGAAAAAAACATCGTCCAGCTCAGTTCAGTTCACACACAACAGCGACAGTACAGTCAAATCAATAATATTGATGAAAATGAATAATATTGTTGAAAAGAAAACTAATAATATTAATACTATTGTTGAAAATTAAACTAACGTCATGCCAAGGGTAGCATGTACAGAGTGAGCAGCAGCGGTCCTAGTACTGAGCCTTGTGGTACGCCATACTGAACTTGTGATCGATGAGACATCTCTTCATTTACTGCTACAAACTGATAACGGTCAGATCAGATGTGTGTGTGTGTGTGTGTGTGTGTGTGTGTGTGTGTGTGTGTGTGTGTGTTATACTTATCCGTTTCAAGAACTACAATTACTCATTCCATATCAAAATTCCTGACTTTAAAAACAACTTAAGAAATTGTATAAGTTTAACAAAATTAGCAGGGAAATCTGTTTTTCTCAGCATGCTTTGATTACAAACCAAGAGACATTCTATAATATAAACTACTCTGCGTGTGCCATGGCAGCCATAATGTCTCTGTTAGTTATGTAAACACATGTATGTGCACTATAGTGGACTGCACTAACATGAGGATCATTCTGTGTGGCGGATGTGTGTGTGTGAGATTTACCTCAGCTTGAATGTCTGGATGGAGATATCGTGCTGTTAAAGCAGTAGCTTGAATAAATGAACTCATGGATCAGTCAGGAAGTGGGATAATGTTCCCATCGCAGTGGGAGGCATCTTTAAACGCTGATAAAGTGAGGAGGTAAATGCCAGAGGGGGGCATGTGAGCCAAGAGATGGAGAATTTAACCACAAAACTCCTGCCAAAGCAGAAAAACTGCTCCTTGTTGGACCTTTCTGCGTGTAAATATAGTTTTCAATTTAGTTTTGTAGCAGGAGACTAGAAAAACCAAAACCACATAAATAGTGGAAATATATATATATATATACTTTTGAGTTTGGTTTTCCACTACAAAACTAATTCTACAAGTTTTTCTGTGAAAATGCATTTACATAAGTGTCAGAATGAAGTTCAAGACCACTATTATTTTAAACGGTGAAACAATTTACTCAAAACAGCTGGGAAAGAAAAAAAATTCGATCCACTTGTTTATTAACTGAGCAAATGTTTATGCTGAAAAGCTAAACCAAAAGAACAAAACCCCAATTGTATTTTGGAATAGATTATTAAACAAACGTTTTGTTCATCATGATAATCTTCACAAATTAACACAACTTTTATGATTTTGATGCCTAAATACAATCACAGAAGTAAAAAGCTAAACGTAGGGTATAAACGAACTACACTGAGCTAATGTTTTCGTTAAAAAGCTAATAATGCAGTTATTAGCTGATAATTTATTCTTAAATTGGTCAAATACTGGCAGATAAATTGGCCTGGCTGATATATCAGTCTGTCATCGTTAAATGCGTATTTTCTTAAAGTTGTCATTAAACTGTGTTTAAGTTGCGCTGGTCTTTTCTTCTCTATTGTGTCGTATATCTGAGTGAAACGCTTCTGGAACAAGAACAAATGTGGGCGGGGCTTGATTTTGTCCAAGTGGAGTTGATTGGATGGTTGTGGTTTACTATTGGCTGATCTCATGTGATTGACAGGTTATAGCCCCGCCCTCGTCATCAGAGAAGAGAAGAGATGCTGCAAGAGGAAGTTACTCTGATTCAAGATTATGAGGAACATGAATTTAACAGAATAATGACGTGCACAGATAAATCATTTATAATAAACACTGCAATATTCCATTCGAAAATAGGAATTGGTCATTTTGATTTCATGGTGACTTTAATAAGAATTCTTTCCGTTTTAAAATGTCACATTTGTGTGACAACAAAAATGAATGCTACAAGCTCAAATATTTGGAGAACCGTGTGGAAAAAAAAGATGTTTCTCAGCAGCTTGTCACAATAGCCAGACAGAAAGGGCATCAGCTGAGGATCTGGGCCAGGAGAAGGTCATTCCCCCTGTCCTGCCACATTGATGACTGAGACAGACCTGTTTACCTGTTTACAAAACTGCACTCAATGGAAATTACTCCATCCGAGTGAAAAGCCTTGTCACCTTTTCATTCCCTGGACGGTAGCGGTTCGCTAATGTGTCTTGCTGAAAACCAAAGTGTTTTTCCATCATTCAGCCGATGATCAGTCATGTATCTTCACCGGTCTTAGGGGCCCATTCACACAGAACACCTTTTTGAGGTTAAATAACATAAAATAAAATGAAAACGAATTTGCGTCTACAATTTGAGCTTTTTCACCCTCAAGCGAAACTCCCAATCGCGTAGATTCCTATAGAGCGCTACAGTGATGACTGTGTTGTAGGCCAATACTGATGTTAGTGAACTACACCACAGTCACATAACTACCACCATTAATTTTCCAACAACTCTTTCAGACAGTTATAAACACAACGAGGCTAGGAGATGAGTTAACCTGTTCGCCGTGATGCGTTTAATATTGCTGGCAGCCGAGTCCAGTTTAGACACTTGTTAGCAATCACCTTTTACAAGACAAGTAAGAGCTTTTAAAAAGGGAGTTTTAGTGACGTATTTTATGTTGTAGAATAAGACTTGAAAATATCTTGAGCTTGTGTGACCCACAGACCTTATTTCAGTCATTAAACCAAAACCCCATTCAAAAAAACATAGGTTCCAGGACGTTGAAACCAGCCATCATTGCAGCACTCTATCAAAGTGAATGGATTTGATTTATCCCGTGAAAGTTCACCAAACAGCAGTAAAAGTGAGCGCAGCTTTAGTCTGTGTCAGTGTGTAATGTCCATCTGTGCCAATCTCTGCTACTGTGGTCACCGTGATTTTGCCAAGTAAGACATGTTCCTGGATCAACATATTTTGTTGATCCTGGAATAACATTCCTGCCCCAAAATTTAGTCCTAAGCCTATCCCTACCCCTAAACCTAACCCTACCCAAACTTTTCCCTAAAATCAGAGGGAAATGATAGGTGAATAACACTGATGTTGAAGCACCTCACCCTGGTTTTAAGCCTAAACTTGACATAAACTGTAAACTTGTTCCTCAAATCTGATTGGTTAATTGGAAAGTTGTTCCAGGATCAACAAAGATGTTGATCCAGGAACATGTGGTACTTGGTGAAATCACGTTCACCACTGTGGTGTAAATCACCTGTGTGTCTGATGTCTTTTTCTTGTTTTCTCCCACCAGGCCGATGTTGCAGAGGAAGGAGTCATTTTCTCTCCTCTCTACATCAGAGAAGTGGCTCTTCAGAGGGGTGAGTTCAGAATATATGCTGTTTTTTTGTGGTCCATCAACAGGAAGAGTGTTCTGCCTCTGTGCCCTTTTAAAATCAATGGATTTGCAGGTTTCTTGAACATAGTGTAGTGTGGTGTTCGCCAAATGATCCAAAATGACGTCCAGAATATGCACTGTTGGCATACACCACCGCCAGCGTTGGAAAACCGTTCATCAGTAGTGTTTCCCAACCCTGTTTCTGGAGGCACACCTACAGTACACATTTTAAGCATCTCCCTTATCTGACACATTCATTTCATGTCTTGGAGTCTCTTCTAATGAGCTGATGAGTTGAGTCAGGTGTGTTTGATTAGGAAGAGTTGGAAAATGTGTAGAAGTGCGTTCAGATTGACAGGATCCCTACACAGTGTTCACATGGGATATATCCGCTGAAGTGGAATTCGCTGACAATAATCGCTTGTTTGGAAATCCATACATCGTCATCAAAGAAAGGCAATGACACTCGCACAGATCACGATATAGCATAAATACTATAATTTACTTTACTTTCAAATTTAAAATCATATAATTGGCCTATACATATAAAAAACACACATTATGCATCTAATAAATATGATTAAAACATCTTTATTATAAAGACTACTTGATATATTTAATTGACTATTAATAGATTTAAAGCTACTGTGACTGTCATTCAATATGAAAGTACATTTTGATTTGGTTAACAACGTATAAATGTGTTATTAATCAATGCTCTTAATAACTAGCGGTCTCGTCTTGTGCGCTTTCTTTCCCATGCGCAGATGCTTAGTAAACATTCCAGAAGTAAATAAAGTATAATAAAATATGACAGCGCCTCAGCTGCTTCTCAACACTTTTACTTTGTTTACAAAACTATTCATACTATAGAATATGCAAATGTAAATGGGAAACACTGTACTAGTACATGTGCACCCTCTACTCTAAAAACTTGAAAGTGACATTAACCAAATGAAATTAGTTTACTTCACTCAAATATTACTGAAAGTTGGCACACATGAGTGGGACAGCGGGCAAAATCAGTAGCTTGGCCTCCGGGTTTGAACATTTCACCTGCTGCGCCCGATGGCCAGTCTAAGCCTGCCTTAAATTTAGCACAGTTATTAAAGGAGTAGTTCACTTTAAAATGAAAATCTCCCCATGATTTACTCACCCTCAAGCCATCCTAGGTGTATATGACTTTCTTCTTTCAGACGAATACAATCTGAGTTATATTATTAGGGCTATATTATATACACTGAACAAAACACTTTTGATGCAACACTTATAAATGCAACACTTTTGTTTTTGCCCCCATTTTTCATGAGCTGAACTCAAAGTTCTAAGACTTTTTCTATGTACACAAAAGGCTTATTTCTCTCAAATATTGTTCACAAATCTGTCTAAATCTGTGTTAGTGAGCACTTCTCCTTTGCTGAGATAATCCATCCACCTCACAGGTGTGGCATATCAAGATGCTGATTAGACAGCATGATTATTGCACAGGTGTGCCTTAGGCTAGCCACAATATAAGGCCATTCTAAAATGTGCAGTTTTACTGTATTGGGGGGGTCCGGAAAAAAGGTTGTTAATTGTGAAAGTAAAACTGCACATTTTAGAGTGGCCTTTTATTGTGGCCAGCCTAAGGCACACCTGTGCAAGTTCAGCTTGAGTTCAGCTCATGAAAAATGGGGGCAAAAACAAAAGTGTTGCGTTTATAATTTAGTTCAGTTTATATATATTATAGTTATATTACTATAATTTACTTTGTAATGTGTTAAATGTGGATATTTTCTTACACAAACTCATCGCTTTGCTTCAGAAGGCCTTTATTAACGCCCCGGATCCGTGTGGAGCACTTGGATAGATGCACCTTTTTGAGCTATTTTGAACTGATGGTTGCAATCCACTGCCATTATAAATATCGGAAGCGTCAGGGTGTTTTTTAATATAACTCTGATTGTATTCGTCTGAATAAAATAATAAAGTCATAAACACCTAGGATGGCTTGAGGGTGAGTAAATCATGGGGTAATTTTCATTTTAAAAGTGAACTACTCCTTTAACAATAAAAATTATGGCACTTGTTTTGCGGTGTGTACTTTGATCTTAACACTTTTAACCGTAAAACTTTTAAGCGTAAGGTGAGTCTGGCCTAAATTATAAGCATTTTAAATCACTTTTCTTATATTACTTATTTGGTCAGAGGAGTTCTCTGTGGTATGTTCTTATCCAAAGTCTTAAAACACTATAAATCAAAGTCTCGGTAGGCAGTTTTTGTAATGAATTACATTTCTACTAATTGGTTACCGTATTTTCCGCACTATAAGGCGCACTTAAAAGCCTTTAATTTTTTCAAAAAACGACAGTGCGCCTTATAATCCGGAGCGCCTTATATATGGATCTGGCGCCTTATATTAATGTCTGTGAAACAACCGCTGACCTTGTTTATACTTTCGCCTGGCTCCGCTGACTGCGCGCGCACCTCCCCAAACAGACGAGGCATTTATACTGCAACTGTTTTGTTTTAGACGCGCAAACTGGGTGCCGGTGTGATGAGATGTACTAATATCCGTCTGCTCGGGCAGATTCGGCTCAAAGTCGTGCATATTTGGATGCGGAGGCGCGCGCTGTTACAATGATGTCATTTTTGCCGCGCGCGCGCCTCCGCATAAGAAGATGCACGACTTTGAGCCAAATCTGCCCGAGCAGACGGATATTCGCTTTTTTATTACCTTCGCGCTCATGCGGACGCGTCAAGTATAAACAAGGTTTTACAGCTCAGCCACTTGTTTTTTCATAATTTTTTGCAGGTGGTAGATCTTGGTTTACATTTGGACTTTGGATGTGATCTTAGTCTTGAAAAGGTTGGTGACCACTGCATAACGTAACCCAGTCAAACGTTTGACTGCGCCCTATATATGAAAACAGTTCTAAAATAGGCCATTCATTGAAGGTGCGCCTTATAATCTGGTGCGCCTTATAGTGCAGAAAATACGGTACTATTCTTTTTTAATAAACAAAAATGCAAAGGCAAATACAACTTTATCATTAAAATATGAAGTACAATAATCCCACTTTGAATCAAAGGGTTTCTTGTCTTCAGCTCTGGGCTTCTTGTCTTCAGCTCTGGGTTTCAGCTCTTGGCTTCTTGTCTTCAGCTCTGGGTTTCTTGTCTTCAGCTCTGGGCTTCTTGGCTTCAGCTCTGGGCTTCTTGTCCTCAGCTCTGGGTTTCTTCTCTTCAGCTCTGGGTTTCTTCACTTCAGCTCTGGGTTTCTTCACTTCAGCTCTGGGTTTCTTCTCTTCAGCTCTGGGTTTCTTCTCTTCAGCTCTGGGTTTCTTCACTTCAGCTCTTGGCTTCTTGTCTTCAGCTGTGTTTCTTGTCTTCAGCTCTGGGCTTCAGCTCTGGGCTTCTTGTCTTCAGCTCTGGGCTTCTTGTCTTCAGCTCTGGGCTTCTTGTCTTCAGCTCTGGGTTTCTTGTCTTCAGCTCTGGGTTTCTTGTCTTCAGCTCTGGGCTTCTTGTCTTCAGCTCTGGGTTTCTTGTCTTCAGCTCTGGGCTTCTTGGCTTCAGCTCTGGGCTTCTTGTCCTCAGCTCTGGGTTTCTTGTCTTCGGCTCTGGGTTTCTTGTCTTCAGCTCTGGGCTTCTTGGCTTCAGCTCTGGGCTTCTTGTCCTCAGCTCTGGGTTTCTTGTCTTCAGCTCTGGGCTTCAGCTCTGGGCTTCTTGTCTTCAGCTCTGGGTTTCAGCTCTTGGCTTCAGCTCTGGGTTTCAGCTCTTGGCTTCAGCTCTGGGCTTCTTGTCTTCAGCTCTGGGTTTCTTGTCATCAGCTCTGGGCTTCTTGGCTTCAGCTCTGGGCTTCTTGTCCTCAGCTCTGGGTTTCTTGTCTTCAGCTCTGGGTTTCTTGTCTTCAGTTCTGGGTTTCTTGTCTTCAGCTTGGGGTTTCTTGTCTTCAGCTCTGGGTTTCAGTTCTGGGATTCTTGTCCTCAGCTCTGGTCTTCAGCTCTGGGCTTCTTGTCCTCAGCTCTGGGCTTCTTGTCTTCATCTCTGGGTTTCTTGTCTTCAGCTCTGAGCTTCAGCTCTGGGCTTCTTGTCCTCAGCTCTGGGCTTCTTGTCTTCATCTCTGGGTTTCTTGTCTTCAGCTCTGGGCTTCTTGTCCTCAGGTCTGTGTTTCTTGTCTTCAGCTCTGGGTTTCTTGTTCTCAGCTCTGGGCTTCTTGTCTTCAGCTCTGGGTTGCTTGTCTTCAGCTCTGGGTTTCTTGTCCTCAGGTCTGTGTTTCTTGTCTTCAGCTCTGGGTTTCTTGTTCTCAGCTCTGGGCTTCTTGTCCTCAGGTCTGTGTTTCTTGTCTTCAGCTCTGGGTTTCTTGTCCTCAGGTCTGTGTTTCTTGTCTTCAGCTCTGGGTTTCTTGTTCTCAGCTCTGGGCTTCTTGTCTTCAGCTCTGGGTTGCTTGTCTTCAGCTCTGGGTTGCTTGTCCTCAGCTCTGGTTTCCAAGATCCTTCTCAAGGCTTTTCAGGTGTAAGCTGTCTGCCTTTTCATGTCCTTGAACTCCATTAAACTCAACCAAGATGGCTGATTTCCTTTTCTAGGAGATTCTATGAGTAGAACCACAGTAGAACCACAGTCTTTTGTGCCCTTGAGCAGACACACATAAACGCACACACCTCTGCTCCTTCTTCTGATGGGTAGGCACACACACATACATAACTAACAATTACTGTACATCTATGCCCATACAGTATAGGGCATTTCTTAGAAAAACAGCATTGTTAGCAATGCATTATATTTAATACATTGTGTAACAAAAAGGCAATAAACAAGAAGGCAGGGTGATTGCATTTCCTTGATATTATACAACACTCTTAACGTGAAAAAGGTCATCCTCTGTGTTTGCCTTTTAAACTATTTCTCAACGTCCAAACAGAGATAGCCTGCTTGTAAAACAGTCTTAATCATGCTAATGGGGTTTGGTTTACAATGAAAGTCAATGGGCCTACTGTTTTATATTTCAAAATATCCTCCTGGTATTCCACCAAAGAAAGAGATATGCCCAAGTTTGAAATGACATGAGGGTTAGTAAATAACGACTTTGGGCTTAACGTATTACTTAACGTATTTTTGAATGAACTATCCCTTTAGCCTAAAGTGTGTTTTTAAATGGTTAGAAAACAAATATGCCCAGTTAAATGTAAAAAAAAAAAAAAAAAAAAACGTGCAAATGGATGCAAGGATGCAAATATTGGCCATAAAACTAGTAATAATCATTTAATTTTCAACATTATATGTTAGTCTGTGAGGTGGCTGAAATATCTCATTTTCTCTTACTTGATGATGATGATGATGATGATGATGTCTTTTGTGTAGCTATGGAATTAGTAAAGTCACAACACCAACCAAATGTACCAATGATAACCTGGTGAAACAAATGGGTGCCTCTAGTATATGACAGAATGCAAGAAACAAAACAGATAACTTCATTTCCTGTGACTTGCCTTCTTAACCAGCAGAACTTCCTGGGTAAAAAAGCTTTATCTGAAAGTTCATGCAAAAGTTGAACAGCTAGACCAGCACCAAACCAAATCACAAAAGAGCATAAATCAACAAACTTCCATGAAAAATGCATACTGGCTTTTCCAGCGATGTGCCTTTCAATAATAGTTTTACCTCAATATATTTGTGAGTGTTTGACAGTGTTAGGCTGCTCATAAATAGCCAACAAATAACATAAATTCTGATCATGTCACTATATCAAGGTTCATGGGACGTCTGATAATTGTGGGATCACACTCCCTTCAGAATGCCTCTGTCGGCCTTCCCTTGATCTGCAGTCGTGAGACAGTCCAAGGGCTGAGCCGTATCATTTCAGACTTCTTTTTGTATAAAACCACAAGGTCAGCAATGAATTCTGCCAATGTGATGAAGAAATGTTGGGTTTATGACTCCATATCACTTCAGATAATAACCATATAAAATGTTCTTGCAATTGTGACCTACATGTGATGTTCATAAAATACCTTAGGTCACATTAACACATCGGCTTCATTCATTTCTGATTCCAGATTAGAGTTTAGAAGTGAATTCATCTTCTCTGCGACGAATCTTATACTCTCTGTCGACACAATTAATCCTGCAGGAAAGAAAAATCGTCTATTAGACAGCAATATGATTGATGATTACAGAGAAATCAAATGATTTTTTGTCGAAAATATTCGGAGAAAAAGATCCCAGTAAAAGATCTCCATTAGACTTTCAAAACAGATCTCAACATTAATGTCTTAAACTGTGCTCACATTTTGGCAAATGTCAGAAATCTCAATATGAACGATTGTCATCAGATTCTTCCAAAACCATCTGATTCGAGCTACTGTGTATCGTCCAAATTGCTTTTATAGCTCTGTACATGTCAGCAATGTTTCATTTGTAGGGCTGGGTTAGTGTACTGACACAAATTCCATAATTTGATTAGATTTCGATTCACAAGCTAATATATATATTTCAGTTTGATTACAGTCAGTGATTACAATTTGATCATATATATATACATACACATATATATATATATATATATATATATATATATATATATATATATATATATACACAGTATGAATTTCTTTAAAGCTGCTTGGATACAAAGTGATTTGTGAATGCCTGCTGCCAAAACCAACAAACAGGACTGTGATTTGGCAACCTCCAGCGATTTAATCACCCTGTGTGAGTGCACCTCAAAAACTGTGTATATACAAGACGAGACCAACATGTAATAATGTGGCTATGATGTCAACAATGACAGATGTCATGTGGTTATGCATTTAGGCCATAACTGCGTTCACTTGTGGTTCCAGTGGCCAATGTTGAGACCACGTTTAAAAGGTCACGTGAACAGCCTTACCGAAAATCCCACTTGTACTGTCAATATTCACAATTAACCAACACCAATTATTTCCCATTTGAAAAGAAACTCCCAAAATCCATCGGGTAATTACAACACTGCAGTGACATTCATGTAAACTCATCATGTTAATATGATAGTTCCAGTATCAGACACACAGCGCACTTCTTCAACAGGAAGTGCTTAAAGGAAGACCGTTTGTTTCCAGGAAGTGTGTTTAGCAGGGATTTTCTGGCTTCCTGTTGTTAACTGTTCTCTGAGTGTACACACATCTCCTAAACTGCAGCAGTGCAGGTACAGATCCAAGTCAATATATTATATAAGTAAATTAGTGCTGGGCAACGATTAATCACACTAAAGTAAATATATATATATATTATACTTGAAGATTTTCAATGGTAGTGTGTCATGGTTCCACAAAAATATGAAGCAGCACAACTGTTTTCAACACTGATAATAATCATAAATGGTTCTTGAGCAGCAAATCATCATATTATACTGATTTCTGAAGGATCATGTGACACTGAAGACTGGAGTAATGATGCTTTGATCACAGGAACTACATTTGAACATATATTCACACAGAAAACTGTTATTTTCAACTGTAAAAATTGTTATTACAGTTTCTCCTGGGTTGTGCATTAACAATTAGGATGAAAACGAATTTTGTACCAAAATTGTTTAAAAAAGTCAACTTTCTAGTGTAAAGCGCATTATTTCCCAGCAGCGTTAGCTGATGTGTGTGAGGAG
The DNA here is from genome assembly GCA_022828995.1 of Vimba vimba. Lineage (NCBI taxonomy): Eukaryota > Metazoa > Chordata > Actinopteri > Cypriniformes > Leuciscidae > Vimba > Vimba vimba. Next base: position 7,478,134 of record CM040825.1, on the reverse strand, counting down.
GGTGTAAACGCTTCTTCCCTGTAAGCGGAAGTTGTTTGACGCCACCGGCCTCAGACAAACACCAGCAGAGATGCAGTCTGAGAGCTTCGGCCCGATATAGCACCGACACACTTCCTCCAGAACATCCTGTTTGCTGCACACACACACACACACACACACACTCATGGCTGAGGGTTAGACAGGTGACAGCGCTGCATGCTGGGGGATTGTGAAGGTGTTTCGGGGGGTGTTGTGTGTTTGAGGACCAGTGCTGTGAAGCCCAATGATGGGGTGCTGCCTTTTCATCCATCAGAAGGTGAGCCAACATCTTATTAACTTATCAAATGAATGTGGCATACCTCAGATCATATGATCTGGGAAGAGTTTGGTCTTGATATCTGACTATATCTTGGCATATCTAAGCACAGTCTGAAACTGAAGAGGAGACATGCGTTACTGGGGTCTTTTCAGTCTCAGTTTGCTCTCCATTTCTTCTCATTGATGTCCAGGAGAAACACTGGCGTTGTCATTCGAGATTTTTAACTTTCTACAGAACCATTTTTGGTTCCCCAAGAGCCTTTCAGTTCTTCAAAGAACCATTTTATTAGTGTGAAGAACATTTTAAAGATCTAAAGAAGAAATGTTACGGTTCTCTGTGGACCATCGATGCCAGTAAAGAAGCTCTTATGTAAGCCTGAGTGTTTACGTCTTTGTGTTTCTCTCAAAATTCTTCATGTTATAATTGTTTGAAATGATTAATTGTGAATGAGAGATAGAGTTGGGTGTGTGTGGATGTTAGGTTAGTCTTCATGTGAAAGTGGCTGTGATTGTGTCGCTGCCCTTACATTATATTTCCAGATGCACTGTAACTCTCTCATGTATTTGCTGTGTTCAGAAGCTGTTTCTGATACATTAGGTGATTATGAATTGTTTTTTGGTGGCATAATGATGACTACAATGGGTTAAAGCAGCAACACTCTCCATATAAATGTTCCTACATTTGGTTTGGCGAAGAAAAAGATGGATCATCCAAACGTGCTGCAATCCAGTCCATGTGTTTCATGTGTGTCATGACTGATGAACTGTAACATTGACACTGTTATTGAGCTTAATTGAATCAAGTAAATTGAGCTGAATACTATCGTCTTTTTATTGCTGCTTTACAACTGAAACCGAATTTGTTTTATACTGGTATGAGAGTTTTGCAGCGTTAATACTGTTATTTTCCTGTTTATTCCTTCCTGTGATCAAAGCTGAATGTTCAGCATCATTACTCCAGTCTTCAGAGTCACATGATCCTTCAGAAATCACTCTAATATGATGATTTGATGCTCAGGAAACATTATGATTATTATCAGTGTTGAACGCAGAACTGTGATACGTGTGCCCACTGTCAGTTCACCCTCATGTTGGTCCAAACACATCTGACTTTTTCTCTGCCGTAGGTCCAAATATAATAATATAACTTTTCACCATGCGACTTCAGTGAGTGGGAGCTGGAGCTTTCAAGCTACAAAAAGAGCAAAAAAACACCACAAAAGTGGCATTAATCTACCATAAAAGTATGACAGCCGTGTTTGAGGAACAGACTAAAATGTAATAATATAATCATATCACGGTCATTCAGGCAAGGAGAGATAAAGCATGGATCTAATCGCAAGCAATTAATATTTATTAAATGCAAACAAACCAAAACTCTAGAGACACTGGAAAGACTTTTTTTAACCAGATAAACCAATTCATGTTATGTTATTATGTGTATAGTGTTGTGGTAATTGCAATTACAGTACATTATCTTACAGTGACCAGTACATTATTAAAATAAATACATTACTTTTGTTGAGTTCACAGAAGAAATTAATTAATACGAGTATGGAACAACACAAGTCAGAATAAAATAAAAAAAATCCAAGTTTCTGTTTTTATTTTGTTACATGCTATTTAAAAATATTAGTCAGTGTACAAAATGTAACGCACCAGTAAGCAAAATTAATTCTGAACATACAGTCATACAGAATAATGATACTGTCTTCTTCAAATAAGAAACCTAAATCTACTCGCCTGGCACTGGCGGGACTGGTATATGTACAGCGGGTGTTCTCCAGGGGTCAGGGGTCATGGGGTCAGGGGTCATGAGCAGCAGACCTTCACAGGCTCCACTGTTCGCACTCGTGCAGATGTTCACTTCGCATTCTGCTGTCATGGAGAATAAACAGGAATGGAGCAACAATAACAAAGCTGGCAATAGAGTTGACCATTCAAAAAACAGATAAAATGATTTATATAAACATTTTATTTACCATCTACAACAACAATTGGTCTAGAACTGGTCAAATGCATTTTAAAGGGACATATCATGAAAATCTGACTTGCTATAATCGGGTCCCCGGTGCTTCTACCAACCCTGAAAACGTGAAAAGTGAAACCCAGTGAGTTTGTTTAGCTTTATTTAAAGTGCATTTTTATATTAGTCTAATTGAAAATCATAGTTTCTGGTTTAAACCTGTTTTGTTCAGTTTGTATAAAAACAAATAACGCTTAATAAAAAATTAAAGAAACTATTTTGTTTGAATTGTATTTTCACTTGAACATTTTTCCTTATGTTTAATGAAAATATATGAAGTATTGCATAGTCTTTAAAATAAATATTTTTACTTTATTTTTTTTATTTTTTTAGGAAAATAAAAGTAATATACTTGGCTGTAACCGATTAGAGCATGTATTCAGTGTATGTGCACCACTTTAATGCTTTTCCATTTATTAATACTGACATATGTTTCAAATGCTGAAAATATGATTAATTTCAACATGGTGAACCTACAAGCTCTATATTGTGTTGTCGTGTGATAGTTATCTATATGTGACTTCTGCATGACAATTTCAACAATATAAAATCAGTGGTAAACATAAATCTGTTTGTTAGAGATAAAGGAGCACTGAACTGATTATCACTCGTGTCTTTACAGAAGAAGAGGAAGCAGAGGAAGAGAGATGTGGACGCACTCAGTCTCTGCAGTTTGGACATCAATGTGAGTTACTTTATATTGAGAATTATAACACTCATAATGCACTGAGCTTGTACAAACCTGAATCACTGCAGGGATTACTTGTGTAGTTTTAGCACTTCTGGTTCCATCGGCCTGAATTTAATGGGTTTTGGTTAAATGCCTGAAGTCTCAAAATATTTTCACATTTTATTCAACAACATTAAATGCATCAGTAAAACCCCATTTGCCATTAAAGCTTTTACTTGTCTCGCTAAATGGGACCACAGAGGATGTAGGCTTCAAAATGTATAAAAGTTGTGTTTATTTGTCAAGATTATTATGATGGGGGAAAAAATGTGCAAGAATCATAAGCTTTGTTGGTCGCAGAGCTTATTTTCTGCAATGGTCCAAAAGCCAATGGAAAAATCCTATTGGGTTTTTGTTGCGAACTTCTGTATTTCTCTACAGCGCCTTGGTCACGGAAAACTCAGGGTTCAAATTCTTCAGACTGACTCTTTTCTGTTACTGTAATATGACATGAAAACATTGCAGCTTCTGCTGAGGTATTATCTGGGCATCAGGATTTATTTTCTTGCCAATGTCTATTTGAGATAATGAGCTAATGGCCGTCAGAGCAACTGAACTGAAAAACGTTCATCACAAAAGCTCTCTGCATCGCTGAATGGCATGTGTGAAGAGGAAAATTATATTTTCTTAAAGGTCAGCCTGCGTCTCGCTTCCTAATGCACATGAACAAAAAGCCATGTAATTACTAGGCTTTATTGGAAGCGTATGATTGCATATTTTTGCTTTTGTGGTCAAACGTGTAGAGCTCCTGCGTGCCGTGAGGAACACACCGTCACGATCAGTGATCTGACTCAGAGTGAGAGCACACGTCTCTACACAATGTGCCAGTAATGTTGTGATATGGTTCACTCTTTACTGACGCTGAAGAATGTTCAGTTCTGTGTAACTCTGCGTGGAACAGCCGTTCAGAAATGTAGGAACAAGTGTTAATGTTTTTGCTTTAATGTCTCCCACTATTTGGGTTATTTCTGAATGTCCTATTGCTCTAAAATACTTATTTTATCTCTTATGATTCTCCTGGTTGGTTTGTTTAGGGCGGCACATCTGTCTCATGATCGTACTGGAAACTGTCCAGCCGTGATTCATTTTTAAGACTAATAGTTTAGTGCAGATGAACTAGAACTGACATGAGCCAGTGTTTATATGTGCTATTTGTTAGATTCTCCAGGCACATTTCTTTCTTTCAATGGCATTTTTAATGGCAACATCTGTTTGACACTCTTTGGCATGCCTAACAGCATCAGCATTTTTTTTTTAAACTCAAAGATTATAATTTGATAGAAATTTAGATGTCAGACTTGTTAGTTACTGGCAAAATGACAGCATGGAAAAACGTGCCTCTTCATACATTTCTGCAAAACTCCAAAAATGTGTGTGTATATATCATTTTCACTGCAGTTTCCAGCTGAAATAAACACTAGTGGCTGTAAAACACCAACAACTTTCCTTCCCTTTCACACAAATCACACTATTGTCTTCCCTTTCACACAGATTATTGATTAATAAAGACTTATTTCTGTGCGGTTTCTGCACAATTTGTAAACTAATACATTTTGGCATTTGCATCTCATAATCAGCTCCGTGTGCAAGAAAGGCACATTTTCCCAAAGGTGTGCAAAATGAAGTTGAGGAAACTTTATTAACTTTTTCTCTGAACTCCAACATTATTCTTTTGATTCCTAACAGAAGCATCCCCATTTCTGTCTCATTTTTTCTGATGTTTGATTGATTTTAGAGGCTTTGAGGTTTCTTCAGAGGTCAAAGCACTGAATGAATGTAATAACTAATAGTTTTTCCAGCTGAATTGGACATAATTGCAGCTCTCCTGTGCTTTTATAGTTGAAGAGGTCTAATGGGTTTATTTCTGCAGACATTAGAGAGAGACGACCCAGAATGCAGTGCTTTGAGAGACGATGTCAAGCAAACATCTCCAGTAATGACGAATTCCATTCCTTGAACTTGAGGTGGCTTTTAAATGTACCCTGAGCAAGTCCGAACACTCCTGGAATCTGCTCGAGGCGTGTGTGTTCTGCCGTCCCAGAATGCCTGTGTGAGCTCTGAACAACAGGAGCTGGCGTTCAGTGCGGGAGCTCTGGGTGGGCTCGTTTGGGAAGGTGGGTTTGTTACGGATGTACTGTGATGTCAGTGTGGGGAAGTCTAACATGGCTAGCCATTGTTTTCATGTTTGGGCGCTCCTCCCTTACTCGTACATGTGACTCAAGTCTTAAAATTAGTCTTACTCAACAATTCATCGCTCCAGTCACTGATGGTAATCACTTTCCATATTTAAAGTTCCTAATGTGAATCATGGGCTCTTATTAAGGCTTGGACTCTCCAAAGGAAGTTAAAACAAAAGGTTTGACAGTCTTGCAAGTAGGGTTTTTATTGTTAACTTCAGATAAAATTAAAATACATTAACAAATGCATACCAACCATCCTCCTTTTCTTTGTTTTAAAAAGCAGACTTAATATTTATCTGTTTCGGCTCCTAATTTTGCAACTACAAGTTTCGGTTCTCAATCCGAGTGTTTACATGTTCTTTCGAGTCTCGATCGGATTACAAAAGGAATAAACCACCCCTTACAATCCGAATGAAATTTTAATCAGATATGGCCAATTAATTCCGATTGACGTGGTTACATGTTACTTTTTTATTCCGATTGTGCTACTGGTCCGATTACAATCGGATTAATTAGGGTCCATGTAAACGCAACTACTGTCAGGCCCATTTGGCTCAAAAATGATAACTTCAGGTTTATTTATTAGATTTTTCTCCAGCAAGCATTTCACCTCCTCAAGACATAATAAAAAATACATTTGAGAACTCGTTCCTCCAGCTTTGAGAGGCAAGTAAATCTGAATATCATCAGAATAAAGATGATAAGGCATCCCGAAAACCCATCAGACCCAGAGGCAGCATGAATAAAGAAAACAGAATCGGCCCCAAAACGGAGCCCTGTGGAACTCCACAGTCAATAGAAGCTGTAGAGGAACACAATTCCCCAACCCTTACCGAAAAATATCTTTTCTTCAAATAGGAAAAAAACTATTCTAAAACAGTCCCTCTCAGACCCACAACATGCTGAGAATACTGTGATCTATTAAATCAAAAGCTGCACTAAGATCCAGCATAATTTAAGCTCCTTGATTACCCAGATCATTAATGTGTAACAAATCATTTGTATCCCATTGCAGTGCTATAACCCACCCTAAAACCAGACTGAAAAACATCCAGCACTTAATTTTCAGCAAAAAAGGAGCTACTTTCTGTAATATTTTTGAAATACAAGGCAGCTTAGAAATATGTAATCATAGCAAAAGTACACTGCTCGAATACTTTCCCTTTAGGATCAGTATCGGACAGTACATTGTGAAAACATAAATAGCCTAATAACACAACATTTTTAATTAATTAATTACAAATATACCACAAAACCCTATTTACGATAGTTGACAGTTAGATAACAGTGCTAGTGGTAAATAATTCACACCTTTTTAATTTGACACCTTTTTCCTATAGACTCCGGCTTGTGTGTGTTTCACAGCTCAATAGTGCATTGGGTTGAGTCTGGGGTCAGGCGAGGCTGGGGCCACGTGCCTTCCTGGCATGTGTTCATCTGAGCTACAATCTGCCAGTGCTACACAATAGATTGACTAATATATTGACTGAGCCTGCGGTCACTTGTACACTGCTACTGCTATTGTTTATCACACAGCCACTTGCAGTTCCTCTAGTGTGGAAAACAAGATATTGATCTCTATCAAGGGCCTTTCCCAAACAGAGCGCAGCCATTGTGGTGGCTTCACCGCATGTATTGATATGGCTCACCATGGGCGCTCATCTGTTACTGGGTAATAGTGCTTCGAGGAAAGAGTCTGACGCACACAGTCCTATTTCACCATGTTCTCTTTATTTAAAAAGAAAGTATTTAAGAGTCTTGTTTTTCCTTGACTTAGTTTGTGCATTCAGTTTGTTTGAAAGAAAAACACACCTTATCACATTGCTAGCAATCTTAGCTTTGGTGCTCAAGTCTCACGGTTTGGTTTAGATTTAAAGTACACACTGTTTTACACACATGTCCTATCTGCCCCGTCATCCCGTTGAGTTGAATATCTCACATCTCCAACTCGCCTCAATGTAAAAGAACGCAATGTATGTAGTTCCTCCTGCTGAGTTGCACCCAGGTGGCTTTGATTGTACACTAAATATACAGAAAATATGCTGGCAAGAAAACATGTTTAGATATATTAGCTGATTTGGATTTTAACCTGGGGTCTACTGTTTTTGCAGGTGATAAAGCTTAATTTTGCTTGGGTTAGATGGGGTTACTCGTTTTAGATATCAACATTTACTCAGAATAAGCCCACCAGGTAAGCCTAACTGTGGCACACTCATTTTTATTGACAGCTTCCATATGCTTGCAAATTCTGACCTACAGTAAATAGTGCTCATTAAGTAGCTTGTACTTCAGGCAAATGTTTAAATCTTTTGTTCTACAGAGTTTGTGCTGACACCGGCAGTTTCTGAAACACCACAGATTGTAAAGATCTGTCATAAGGGCCAAAAAAATGTTGATCAGTTTTGAACCTGCTGTCATTGCAAGTCAGTAATCTTCATGATAAGAAATGCTTGCAAGTCCCAATTTATGTAAGTTTGAGTCAATTGTTTTTTTATAATAGCCCTGGTTGAAATAAATGGCATTTGGTATCATTGACATGGAGCATGCATTGACATGACATTGACATTTTGAAGTTTTAGGGCTTCAATAGAGGGGAAGATATTTGGGAAAGATAGTTTTTGCTGTGCTTTTGTTGTATGGCAATGTCCTTTATATGAATATGTAGTTAATGTCACTGGTGTCATGCCTACAACCTGAATAACCTGGACACAGTGAAAGGGAGAGAAGAGTCTGGAGAAACCAGGCTAGTAGTGAGTCCCCCAGGGTTCAGTATTGGGTCCTCTATTTATGTGCCTTCATCACAATAGCTGTTACAACTAACAGCTAAATAACAATAAATGTAATTTAAATGTAATTTGTGCCTTTCAAAACCCAAGAGAGTCAGCAATGTCATTGAAATAGTACAGGGGTATGACAATGATGAGTAAATTGATGGTTCACGCCTCGCCGTCGTCCATTAATACCTGATAATGGACACCTCGTCGGGTATTAACCCTTACGTAAATTAGCCACATAAGAGGTAACCATATACATTATATTATTTAATATTATAATTTTCTGTAAGTTCTACCACCCTATACATTGCTTCACCAGGGTTTAGAAGGGTTAATTATTTTAGGGTTCATTTTCCACATTGCATAATACAAGTAGTTCTCTTTTTAGCTTCCGATGTTTGTAATCTGGACAGAAATGATTGTTGACTGGCAGTGTGGACAGCTATTTCAGGACAGGCGGGTGAGGAGCCCTGCGCAGTGCTATCCTGCTCCAGCGGAAGACTTACTTAAATTAACTTCCATTACGTGACTAGCCCTTTAAATCCAGTAACCCTTCAGATCTATTCTGGAGGACACCCTACAGATAGCCAGAGGAGAACTGCAGGGTTATACGATACTGGCCCCTAAACCTCCTCAAAATGTTTAATAAAACCAGTAGGCTTGGCTGCTCTTCCTGTTTACACCTTAACAGAGGCTTCTGTTTGCTTTGAGATATAAAAAGAGAAAGCTTTCACAAAGAAAGAAGGAAACAGAGAATAGTCTCTCCTGGCTTGTTCATCAGGGGAACCAATGGTGCTGTGAAAAGTCTGTTAAAGACAAAAGATCACTTAAAACAATTGTACCTACACACTGGGAACCTGTACTAACTATAATGTGGTCATAAGTTTTGTGCTTGCTTCCCTGAGAACAGACTGCTCATATAGTCAGCTTCTCCAAGACTTTGTGTATTCAACCATTGCAAATACATCGCAACACATCATGTAATAGCTTGCATTTTTGTCTTATTTCCACAATTTTACTTGAGTGGGGAGAAGCAATTTTAGTTAATCAAAATCCATAAATCTGACCCCAAACAAACTGCTCAATACTTGTTCAACTGTTCTGTCTCTGAATTGCAGTGAATTCCATTGTAAATTGTTTCATTATGCTTCTGAACTGTGAGAGAGAGACATCAGGGGGAAAATGAAACATAGTCTCAGCGTTGAATCTAAGGAGGATGTTTTCTGGTCTTTGAAAGATCACACTCCTCTTTAACTTTTAAAACATTCACTCTATCTAGACATGTTTTGTCTGAAAGTTTCCCATACAGCAGATGCGAACGTTGCTTAAGGGGTCGTGAACTGCATTATTTTATTATTTTATAATGTTTCCTGGGGTGCCCTTATAATGTTAGTATGATTTTTACATTAAAACGTTTTGCTACACTGATTTTAGCCTCTGATTTGAACGCTCTGTTTGAAGGGGCGAGACTTCAGTGTAAACGCCCACTGCTGTGATTGGCTGCTGTGAGACTTCAGTGTAAACACCCACTGCTGTGATTGGCTGTGAGACTTCAGTGTAAACGCCCACTGCTGTGATTGGCTGCTGTGAGACTTCAGTGTAAACACCCACTGCTGTGATTGGCTGTGAGACTTCAGTGTAAACGCCCACTGCTGTGATTGGCTGCTGTGAGACTTCAGTGTAAACACCCACTGCTGTGATTGGCTGTGAGACTTCAGTGTAAACGCCCACTGCTGTGATTGGCTGCTGTGAGACTTCAGTTTAAACACCCACTGCTGTGATTGGCTCTGAGACTTCAGTGTAAACGCCCACTGCTGTGATTGGCTGTGAGACTTCAGTGTAAACGCCCGCTGCTGTGAGACTTCAGTGTAAACGCCCACTGCTGTGATTGGCTGCTGTGAGACTTCAGTGTAAACGCCCACTGCTGTGATTGGCTGCTGTGAGACTTCAGTGTAAACGCCCACTGCTGTGATTGGCTGCTGTGAGACTTCAGTGTAAACGCCCACTGCAGTGTAAACAATACAAATTTTCTGAAGCAACCACGCCATATTATCTTGCTTTTTGTCTTTGAGCTCTTTTATCATACCTTGTGTTTTCACTGTAAGTGCTGTATCAGGTGAGCGGCTGAGCAAGATTACTAGGTCAGAAGAGCAACACATGTGGAGCTGATTATGAGATGATCATGTGCTTAAACTAAAAGTGCTGGGCTAAATCATTAAAACATTAAAAATGTTGATCAACGCGTTTCGACTACAAAGCCTTCTTCAGGATGCACATCCATTATTCACTCAAGCATTCTTTAATCTATTAGCAATCAGTGAAACTGATTTATTATTGCTGTTATTACGAAAAAATAAGCATTTATACACACGTACAATAGGCCTACTGATAATAATATATTGAAATCAAATTAATGTATTAGTTTACAAATCACGCACTATGGTAATGCATTTTGAGGTCATACAGTAGTATGCAGAAACTGTGTGAAAATATGTCTTTATTAATTTATTATCTGCCCCATAATCATAATTTGTGTGAAACTGAATAAAAGTTAGTGGTGTTTTATTACCACTAGTGTTCATTTCTGGAAACTGCAGTGATTTTATGTATAGGAGCTGATGTGTTTTCGTGGGGCTTTGTATGTCAAGATACTTTTGCTTATTTCATGGTTAAAGCATGAATGCAAAATCACCTGCATGCAGCAAACTCTCCTTTGTCCAGTGCTGACTTTACAGGTCCAGCCTCATATGACACTAACCTCTGGTTGTAAAACAACTTCTGCTGACGTAGATTGAGAAACTCTTCAGGTGACGTCTACAGAGGTGACATTTACAGCTCCCTTTGAAGGGCACTCTAACCCTTTCAGCGAATCGTCCTCTGACCACCAGCTGTGCCCTACTTCTCAAACTACATTCCAATAATCACGTACCAAACTCTGATTCTATAGGATCCAGCTCCACTGAGATGTTTTCTTCCTGCACATTATGATCTATTTTTCTGCACAATGGTCCATCAGTAAAATGTCACAGGAAATTATGCGCTTCCACCTGTCGCCATTAAACTCATTCTAAACCCGATCGATGTCAGACACTGAGGAAGCATGACTTTTATTTCTGTTGCTAATTGTTGGGTGTGGCTTAGTTTTTCTTTTTCTTTTTTTTTTTTTAATTTGCATAAACTACCAGTCATAAATTTGGTATTTTTCATGCATACTTTCAATCCAGCGACTTGGAAATTGAAGTTCGAGAGCAAATTGAATGCAAGTGTATCATGTTGTTTTCGCATTAGACACAGTGAGCATCAGAGCTTTTCAGTCTCTCACATCAAAGATGCTTGGCCATCAGACGTTCAAAGGATCGTAACACTCTCGGCATCGGGGCGGCGGTCATCTTTAGAGGGTCTTTCATGCCACAGGAATGGAGGGGTGATAGCTTGAGGTTTGAGTCTGTCTTTGATCTGATTATAAAGTGCATGATGTTTTTTATGAAAACGTTACATTGCATCATATGCCTTTTCACGGGTGACCTACTTTTATGGTGCAATGATTTTATAGGAGGCTTCAATAAAAACTGACTTGAATTTGACACACTGCCTATGTTAGTACAAATTCAACAAAAACTGAACTGAAATACAGCTTTATAACATCTAATCCCGAGTTTTTCATTACTCTCTGTGTGGTATTTCTGCTGTAAATGACCATGCTCGTGGTTTTGATTTGGTGGACCAAAAACACTTGTGAAAAATCCCATAGAAATTAAAAGGACGGACCACAGCTGTCATAAAGTACCGACTTCGGTACCATGTAAAAGAACTAGTTATTTTAACCCAAATCAAGTCGAGCGCTTATTTAAAGTTTAAAGTTTTTAATTTAAAAGCAGGCGTCTATCAGCGGATCCCTAATATATCCACTGATAGATGGATCCGCTGATAGACGCCTGCTTTTAAATGCTCCCGTGTGTATATGCAAGTGCTCGGTGAAGAGCGTCAAAGACATGTTTTTGAAGCGTTGATTATTGTAGCCAATCACAGACATATATGTTGAGCATGTGAACACAGTGGCCAATCAGTGGTGGAATCAAGCGTTCAACAGCGCTCAAAATGCTAGAGGGATCGCTGGTATCGTCACATTTTTTCAAATTTTCAGTTCGGTACCAAGTCGGTACTTTTGACAACTGTAGTTCTGTTGTGTTTTAGGGTCCGTTTACGCGACAACTTTGTATTAAAAATGAAAATGTTTTTTTTTACAGACGGCAATCAAAATGATCCCTGTTCACATAGATCCATAAAAACATCTAAAAACGCTGTATTATTCATGTCAGGCCAGTAGATGGCGATCTCATGCATGACATCACACAAATTCACTTTTTTGTAGTTTACACGGAAACGATACCGTTATCGATAACCCATTTTCAAAAGTTGCCGTTCTCAGGCCCCCAAGATGCCGTTGTCGTGTAAAAGAACGGCCAAAACGCATAAAAACGTTTCTGTTTTTAGATGGAAACTGTTTAAACGGCCCCTTAGTTTGGTTTTGTTCTGTTCCTGTTTGCCTGAGTTCCCTGTCATTAGCCATTCCCTGTCGTTTCCATTACCCTTCAAATTGCGCAAATTGAAATTGCGAATTGAAAATACGCCCAATGGAAACATGTCAATTTCGCAAAAACTCCCATTTATCGCAAAAAAAGTTTTTACGCTCACATGAGGAGGTTTTTCAGGCAATTTGAAAAAGGAATATTTCGCAGAACTGCAATGGAAACAGTTTTTGCGCATTGACAGGTCACCTGACGTAGACGACGCGGTGTGTTTGGACAGAATACGAGACAGAGCTCTTTATTAAATTCATATAAGACAAAAGAATTACAGGAACAATGGATTCTAAACCTCAAATAAATGCCACAATCAAGACCTCAGAGCAGAAATGAGGGAGAAACACCCAGAAACACCTCATATGTGCCGCTCTCAGGGTCGTTCCTTACCATTAATGCTTGGAAAACACACACACATCTCCTTCCATTAATAATAATGGCTAGTGCAGTGGCTGGGATTAGTACATAAACCCACCAATGTCCATCGGCATGTTTTTTGGAATGACTTATCGTGAGAGGAAAAAATTAAGTTTTAGTCGCATAACATCGGTTAATGGAAACGCCGTCATTTCGCAATTGTTTTGTCGACATTTAGAAAAAAATCGCAAAAGTTTTGCGCAAATCTGTAATGAAAACGTGCCTAGTGTTAGTTTCCATGGTTGTTAATGAGTTTCACACCTGTGCCTGTTCTGTTGATTATCCTACGCAAGCCTTTAGTTCATTCAGTTTTTTGTTCAGTGTCGTTTATTTCTATGTGGTTGTGGTTTATTGTTATTTTATCTCCTGTGTGTTCTTGGTCCTCGTCATAATGTGCTCAACACAGCCACTACCTGACCAGAGGACACAATACCAGAGATTCAGGAAGGGGCTTTTTATAGTAAGGATATAAACTGATCTATATACAAGTTTAATTCACACTGAGAGACCCTGCTGACCAAAAGTGTGTCATCATTACCCACACACCTCGCCTCGTCATCGGCTCTGCTGGAAAACACTGGAAATGGAGGTTTACTTTATCAGCTGAAGCTAAAGCAGTGTGAAGATGAGTGTGTGTGTGATGTCATCGGGAGTCATTGTGTCAGGATCCTTCCAGCAAACGTTACTCGAGCCGTCAGCCGTTTTTGTCCCACCAAATCAAAACCACGAGCATGGTCATTTACAGCAGAAATACCACACAGCGAGTAATGAAATACTCGGGATTAGAGGTTATAATATTTCAGTTCAGTTTCTGTTGAATTTGTACTGACATAGTCAAATTCAAGTCGGGACAATCATGAGTCTGTAAAACGCCTGGAGGAACTTAGGAAACGTTCAGATGAACAGGAACCACTTGAAAGATGGAAGATTTCTCTTGAACTCTCACCTCATGATGTTTTCTCTCTAATGCTGTGGGTCATCAGGGCTCTTTCCTGTTCATTTGAAGTTTCTTGAAATCAATTTCAACTGTCATGACACATAAAACTTAAAAAAAAGATTGCTTGAGCCCGTTCAAATCCCGTTACACTCGAAGAACACAAGTCATACAGTTTCAAAGCTTTTATGGGGAATTATTTTTTACATTCCTAGAACTAGACAGTCCCTGGTCACTGTAGGGAAAAGAGGTGTGTGTGTGTGTGTGTGTGTGTGTGTGTGTGTGTGTGTGTGTGTGTGTGTGTGTGTGTGTGTGTGTGTGTGTGTGTGTGTGTGTGTGTGTGTGTGTGTGTGTGTGTTCAATGGAAGAAAGAAAGTCAAGAGTTTTGGAATCCCTTACAAAAAAGATCTATGCCTCAAGTAGCTATCAGTAAAGTTCATGTTTACTTTGTCATAATTATTCTATATTCAAATCAGTCTACTAGTACAAGTGTAAGTGTGCTGTACTTCTGATCAATCTATTAGTAGTGTACTTGTAAGTGTGCTGCACTTCTGATCAATCTATTAGTAGTGTACTTGTAAGAGTGCTGTACTTCTGATCAATCTATTAGTAGTGTACTTGTAAGTGTGCTGTACTTCTGATCAATCTATTAGTAGTGTACTTGTAAGTGTGCTGCACTTCTGATCAATCTATTAGTAGTGTACTTGTAAGTGTGCTGTACTTCTGATCAATCTATTAGTAGTGTACTTGTAAGAGTGCTGTACGTCTGATCAATCTATTAGTAGTGTACTTGTAAGTGTGCTGTACTTCTGATCAATCTATTAGTAGTGTACTTGTAAGAGTGCTGTACTTCTGATCAATCTATTAGTAGTGTACAAGTGTAAGTGTGCTGTACTTCTGATCAATCTATTAGTAGTGTACTTGTAAGAGTGCTGTACGTCTGATCAATCTATTAGTGTACTTGTAAGTGTGCTGTACTTCTGATCAATCTATTAGTAGTGTACTTGTAAGTGTGCTGTACGTCTGATCAATCTATTAATAGTGTACTTGTAAGAGTGCTGTACGTCTGATCAATCTATTAGTGTACTTGTAAGTGTGCTGTACTTCTGATCAATCTATTAGTAGTGTACTTGTAAGTGTGCTGTACGTCTGATCAATCTATTAATAGTGTACTTGTAAGTGTGCTGTACTTCTGATCAATCTATTAGTAGTGTACTTGTAAGTGTGCTGTACTTCTGATCAATCTATTAGTAGTGTACTTGTAAGTGTGCTGCACTTCTGATCAATCTATTAGTAGTGTACTTGTAAGTGTGCTGCACTTCTGATTAATCTACTGTATTAGTAGTGTACTTGTAAGTGTGTGTGGCTTGATATGACTGTGTACAAAAAAGATCAGATTGTAAACAACAGATGATTGTTTCTGTAAGAAGTGCCAGTGATACGTGATCTCGGCACAAACCTGAATCAGTGTTTTACGCAGGAGTTCACTGACAGTCTGAAGGATGATGGTAAATGCTGCATTTATGATTTTTTTCAGGGTGGTTAGTGTTTCCTTTTATGAAACTTTTAATAAGACTAATTTCAGGAAGTAATAGTACTAAAATATTAAACCCTCAGCCTGTGGGTTTGTCTTGAATTAGGTCTGCAAACACTGTCACTTCATTTATGGCCACAGAATGAAGCTTTAGTTCTCGAGCACGTTCAGTCGCTCAGTCTCCTGGGTTGTGGACCGATGAACTGCACATGTCCCGAGGTCAGGAGGAGGAGGTGTTTGGGTTATTTGAGTGGCACCTCGTTGAGTGAACATTAAAGGCGTGTGTGTGTGTTTACCATCAGTGCTCTGGCTACGGTTCAGCTGAGCGCTTTCTGCATCTCCTCATGACTGACAGCAGCACAATCACAGGAACCTAACCAAACCTGTGGATCCGGGCCTGTTTTCCTGCTCATGCTCTCTGAAACAGACTTACTGCATCCTTCAGCACACTGGCCCCAGATCAGGCTCAGAGACAGCTCAAACTCAGCCTGAAACAGGGCGTTTATGGGGGATTCCCTTACCTTTCAAGATGCCACAGATATTATCATCCTAAACATTAAAAAATAGTTTGCATTTAAAATATAAAGTGTGTAAATCTCCCAGGCCACTGACCTCAGCTTTCAAAAAATATAGCAGCCAATAACAATTATAATATTTGCATGCAGCATTATGGTTGGTTTATTACTTATGTAGTTTATATAGAAAAGTCTCACTCAGCTGCCTGCTGCCTATAGGTTTATACCAGGGTTTCGCAAACTCGGCCCTGGAGGGCCACTGTCCTGCACAGTTTAGCTCCAACCCTGATCAAACACACCTGAGCAAGCTAATCAATGTCTTCAGGATCACTAGAAACTCACAGCTAGGTGTGTTTGATCAGGGTTGGAGCTAAACAGTGCAGGTCAGTGGCCCTCCAGGACCGAGTTTGAGAAACCCTGGTTTATACCATAGTTACCTATCCCATCTTGTTTGCAGTTGACGTTAATGGAGAAAAATATAAATTCCCAGTGGTTTATTGAGCTGCTTCTTGACCAGTAGTTGATCATCAGATCCCGGATGCGGTTTGAGTGAGAGATCGTTCTCACCGTGCGCGTTCACGCTGCGCGCGCAGCTGGAGTGGAACTTTACCAGCTCGCGCAGATGACAAAAACACACACGCACACACACAGATGCAGGAGTCTCTTTCGCTCGGGGATACCGCTGTAGTCCGCGCTCCGCATAGCGGGCGTGCATCGCGTGCGACTCTCCGCGGGGCGTCAGCATGGTGGCGAAGGATGACCCGATACACCTGATGATCAGACGCGCGACCTCGACCTGCAGCGTGGACGAGCCGAGCGCCCGCGGCCGGGGCGCGCGCAGAGAGCTGGAGGTACAGTTATTCAACGCTGTGAATGACGCTAATTATTGTTGTAAATATGAATTCAGAGTAATTAGTATTTATAACTCTAATAATAATAATAATAATGCGAATGTAGCCTACATTATTCATGAGCAAGCATTTTTATTCATCATGGTCAATAATAAAACTTAACCAGTAGTTCACTACTTTGCATTGTTGTGGCTCCTTAAAAGTTGTATTTGTTTACATGCATCTACACTAAGATCATTATGTGAATTGTTTTGGTTATTGTTGAATAGTCTTAAAATGATCTTGGTTATGTGACCGCTTGAGAAAACATAAAGGGAACTGTCCATGTAATCATTTTGCAAATATTATGGGAGAGATACTTGTGTAATAATGTTCCCTGAACGTTCTTTAAAAAGTAGTAATGTTAGACTAATAACATATAAAGTTAGACTAACATACAATTAAAATGTATCAGAAAATCATTCATGAATGATGTAGTATTGTATAAATAACGTTTTTGTGCTAACATTTTGAGAATGTTATTAAGACCATGATAACTTTAAAAGTATGTAGGCCTAATTAATATGCCATACATTTGTTGATATTGTTGAGAGAACCTTGCCAAAGTTCCCAGTTAGCTGGGTTAGTCCCTGCTTGTCTGAAATCCTGAGATCGCCGTGTTCATGATCACATTGACCTGACTGAAGTGCCCTGGTGTTTGAAGTGTGAATATGAGTTAATTCTGAGAGACGTCTGTGTGTGTTTGGCTTCTTCTGGTGTGTTTCTGCATCTGTTGGTTAATTCTGCTCATGTTTTTGCTGTGTTGTGTGTCCTGAAGCGTCAGCAAACTGCATGCCTATCGAGACATCACAATTTGTGTGCTGTGCTGATATATCTTTATCTTCCTCTCCTGTTGTTTGTGGTTTGTTTTTGAGTTATACAAACTTTGATTTTAGTGTGAAGTCAGCTAAACCGCTATAGTGACCCAAAGAGCTGATAGAGAGTCTGGTTGTGATAAGAATGAATGGACAAAAAAATGAAATGAAATTAATAAATGACCGGAAAGCCATGGTCTATGGTGTTTTGGGCATGTGATGATTATGAAAGTAATCTTTCTGTTGCCCTGTTGACTGCACATACGTACAGCGCAATGTGCTCAATCTGTGGGGTTTTTTTTGTTTTTGTTTTTTTTAAATAAATCTTTCAAGTGGTGAATCAGACTGTCTTGCAGTCTTTGGTCTGAATCATGGACTCAAACTCACTGATCAGTGCAGGTGACTCATTAGTTCACTGATCAGTGCAGGTGACTCTTTCGCTCTCTGAATCAGTGCAGGTGACTCATTCGTTCACTGATCAGTGCAGGTGACTCATTAGTTCACTGATCAGTGCAGGTGACTCTTTCGCTCTCTGAATCAGTGCAGGTGACTCATTCGTTCACTGATCAGTGCAGGTGACTCATTTGCTCACTGAATCAGTGCAGGTGACTCATTCGCTCTCTGAATGAGTGCAGGTGACTCATTCGCTCACTGAATCAGTGCAGGTGACTCATTCGCTCACTGAATCAGTGCAGGTGACTCATTCGCTCACTGAATCAGGTTATCATCACAACTGACAGGTGGGCGTTCTTATAACAATGTGACCTCACATGAACATGTGAATAGGCTTAATAAACATGTGTTGTCAGTGGTCAATGACCCCTGCTGCAAAAACAAAGTGCCGTATAGAAAACATTGGGATATGAAATTCTTGATCTTTGCATATTGACTTAATGGATTGCATTGGCTCTTTTATCCTGAGTTTTACAGATCAATCTCTATGCAGGAGTGTCAGCTCCGGATCACTTTACACAAAGAACTGCATTGAGTTTGTAATGAGGCTTTAAAATCATCATTTTAAAGGAGAACTTGGTAACTTTTTTAACTTAATAAAACTGTCTAGAAATCATTTGGATGGTTAAACAACCTGTTCTGGTGATATTGGTGACTTTCCCCGCTCCCCCCAGCGTTCCCAGGCGGAAAACCAACCTTGCAACTTGGGGACTACCGTCCCGGCAAGATAGAAATTGGAAGTCTCGTGAGAATGAGAACGAGAACGAGCGCGAAACACGAAACACAAATTGCTTTACGGCAATTCGACATAAACACACACGCATGTATGATGTATTACCAGATTACCCACCTCGGTAGACATAGCTCCACACGATACAGTTGGCTTGCTCCGATCAAAACAAACGCACATGAGCAGCGGTAGAGAGGGGGAGGAGGCCACCGCAAGTGAGTTTTTTACGACCGTGTTGTGAAATGTACGCCCCCCCACAGCTGTAGGGGGAGCTCGTGGGGAAAATATGCGACAACAAAAGGGAAAATCAGCGAAGAAGTGACTAGAGTTCGCTAGAGTTGCCGAGTTCTCCTTTAAAATCGATTTTCACATGATTGTACTGCACGTATCAGAAGATTATTACGGAAGACTTTGATTGAGGAATTTGCAGCTTTACTCGCAAACTACAATTCCTGTTCATTAATGAGGTGAGAACCAGACCTGTATAAGCACTTGATTTAATCAAATTAATTGAAAAGGGTTCTGTCCAAATAGTGATAGAAGATGTTTGCTGTCGTAATGATGACAGTAGATAATCGTAGCTGTTCCCTGCTGACCCGGCATGGTTAGCCATCACACTACATGCGTACGCGCCCGCGCCCGCGCCCAACTGACCCGAGCTCTGGTCCGCCTCTTCCAAGCGGCCAGGGACGGTTAAACGTACACGGTACGGAGCGATCACACTAGTCAAACAAACCAGACTTTGGGAGTCAAACGTGCTCGGGCACGGTCCAGATCGCCTAGTGCGAGTACACCCTTAAAGTGCCCCTATTATGCTATTTTAAAGGTTCCTAATTCTGCTCTGATTGGCCAGACAGCTTAGTCTGTTGTGATTGGTCTACCGCTTACAGTGCGCTTTGGAAACCATACCTGAACTTCAGCTCCGGAGGCTTCCTACAGCTCAGCGATTGCACGCACTGAAAGACAGTAACGATGGCTTTGATTTTACCATATGAATCTTGAGCGCGAGTCCGAAGATGAAACATTAGATGAACTAGTTATTCAACCCGAACCTCCATCGCAAGGACGACTGGAGCGGGACGTTTCTCAATGATACACTGCTCAGTTTGAGGTTGTCGTGGAAATTCTTAATACGAATACAACCTGACGACTTCACTACGGACAATTTAAACAACTTCCAGTTGTTAATAATAATAACCACAGTATCTCAAGGTAATTCCCTGAAATCTAACCGTAGAATCTTTGGTACTTATATTCCTCAGCTCAATCACACTCAATGTTTCTGCTGTTGTCTTCTGAGCGTAGGATCTGTTCCTCAGCTGCGTACCTTCCATACCTGACACGACTCCCAGGTTTGTAGAAATGAAGTTTTATTCACGGCCGGGAGATCACTGGCCACAACAACCAAGTCTCCTGAATAGAAAGATACATGTCCATTTAAATCATACAGTTGAGTAAAAATCAATGTCACTCAAGTCTTCTTCACTGTGATTTGTTCTGGTGATTGGTTTGTAATGATCTGAGCTAATCATATGACTGTTAGTTCTACTGTGTTAAGCACTTTTTGGGTAAGTATCAGGACCTGAGCATCCTTACTCTGCGTTTCTCTGTACATTTAATGTTGAAAATGCCTATTACTTAAAATATTTCTATCACAAGGTGTTGCAACTGTAATTCCTCACCATCAGCATTAACAAGAGTATGTTCATCAACAAACCCATGTGCATATTTCTAATTTATTGCAGTGAACATGCGGAAACCGTATGAATAACAGCGCATTAGCCGAGCTCTAGAATAAAGTTATTGTCCAGCTAAATTGTGGACAATTGTGCTGCCGCTTTGACTTTGTGGGTGCTCAATAGTCATTTTATAGAGAGAAGCAATTAAAATTCATAGGAAATAAGTCAACACGGGAAAAACAGCACAGAATAATGAATAAATGAACGAGTAGGTGTAAATGTGTCCCACTCTCAGTTGTGAGGTTGAAATGAAATATCCTCTGCCCTTTAAGCCGTCGTCTCTGGGGTCGCTTGTGCTTTTCAATATGATGATTGGTCAGTTAAAACTCACAGCCAAAACATTTCATAGAGAAAACAATCCCTAGAAAAACGGATAATGTCCTGGCAGAAAAGTTTACGGGCATTTCCTTCTACCTTAAAACACAGTAGAATGTGAGGCGTTCTTCAAAAATGTGTGTAAAACTCAATACAGAAAATTACTTTATGTAAAATTATTTTAACACAGAACTTTGAGCCCTTTTCTTTGAGAATTACATTTGAAGTCATCAATATTGTTATGAATACTTAAAACCCTTCAGAATTACAGTAAAAACTCTTAAAAAAAGGACATGTTTTATCCTTGACTTTTGGGTCACCCAGGGAATAATTTCAGTGTTCCTGATCAGTGAGTGGCGCTTGCTTTCCCACAGAAGCGCGTCCCTCTCCCAGAACACATCAGACGACGGGTGTCGAACACTCCTCATGCTTTCATCTTAATTACAGGAGCTCCTGTGAGCACATCTGCAGCTTCTCTTTGATTGAGTCTGGAACCCATTCCATGATGGGCTTGTCTGATCTTCTGGCAACCATGAGAACTGCTTTTAGTTTAATGGATGCAGTGATAATATTTGTTCTTTAAGTAATTTACTTTGTTCTAAAACCGAGTGATCTGCCCTTCTAGAGAGTGTTCTGCGGCATCACACGGACATGAAAGCTGTTCCCAAAGGAAAGCGAGGTATTCTGCCTTCTAAGACTTTAGACTAAGTCTAAAGATGCGATGCGCAATAAATCAGCCACCGTATCGGTATCAGCCGATATATGTTAATTTTTAATGTTATCGTTATCGGCCCAATAAAAAAATCTGGCCGATATATTAAAGTCGATAAATACTGGATTATTTCCTTCAGCTGACACACTTCAGATGCGCACTGTTCAACATGATGGTTATGAACTGCTTTAAATATGATTGGAATCACTTCAAAAAAGGAAAATACAGTTCAGTGCAACACAAGTCTGTCATGTAGTCTACATACAATTATAACTAGAACATTGTAATTGTGTGTATAGGACATGGATTTTAATGGTGAGACTTTTGTTTTTGCAATCAGGCTCTCAAAAATTATATAAAAACTCGGATTTATATTTACTGGCCAATATATCGGTTATCGACTTTCAAAGATAAAGAAGTATCGGTTATCGGTATCGGCCAAAAATGTCATATCGGTGCATCCCTATCGATCACATTCGGAAACGTTCATGGGCAGTAAAGGTCCATTGTCTTAGTAGTGTAGCAAAGTATGAAGCACAGCCTTAACAGAAGTCATCTTCAACACAAGCAGTTTCTGTTGATCAACGCAGTGGATTTTCCTGACCCACTTGCGAGACAAAAGTGTGTTCACAATACAAATTGTTTAATTGTTTCAATTTAGCAAATGCCCTGTTATGATGATAGTGATTTCACCAAGTGCAACATCTTTGTTGATCCTGGAACAACATTCCTATCAACCAATCATATTTGAGGGACAAGTTTACAGTTTATGTCAAGTTTGGGCTTACAACCAGAGTTAGGTGCTTCTCCATCAGGGTTATTCATCTATCATTTACCTCTGGTTTTAGGGATAAGTTATGGGTAGGGTTAGCTTTAGGGGGAATAGGGTTAGGACTACATTTTCAGACTGGAATGTTGTTCCAGGATCAACAAAATATGTTGACCAAGAAACGCATCTAACTCAGCAAAACTCTGAGTGTGATGATGGCCATATGGTTGGGTATAACTTATAGTTTTGAATGCTTATATCTCCTAAATGAGAATCGTGTCATTGTTTTGGGACATACCAGCTTATTCATAACCTTAAGGCTAACATATTCATACTAAGAGCTAAAAAACTTAAATTTTGATTTCAGGGGGCATTTTAACCCTAGCTGAGAAATCAATCCCAGAATGCATCACAATAAGCTCACTGATGTTTAATTACAGAATGAATCAAGAGAGATAATGACATATTTCCTTTATTAGCAAAACTGGCTTAGTCACTCAATCTTACTATACTACCCAATATTTGGGTAAATAGCCAGTATGCAGCAAGGCATCTGTCTAGGGTTTGTTCCCATTCCTTTTGGATCCGGTTGGTTTGGTTCACACTTAATTTGATTAGAGATAATTATTTCCGGACTCAAGATGGCTGAAAATGTGGGTGATCACTGTTCCCCAGTTGTTGATTTGTCAGTATTGTACATCAAGTGTTTGTGTTGGTTTTAACAGAATGTATTAGTAGTTGTCTTATTTGAAGTATTGTATAGCCTATTGTAGAGACTTATGGAAAACTTTGATGTGGTGATGATTTTTTAAGGGTCATTTTGTTGAATGTGATTGGCTGAATGGGGTGGTTTGGTGTCATGTAAGATCTATTTTGGGAAATCTGTGGGTTTTGCTGGCCAACAGTGAGACTGGAAGCACATGCTATGAGTCAAATGTCATGATTTAACAAAGAAACGGTGCATACGCAGTAATCTGAGCAGTTTGTAAGGTTAAAAGGATTCATGTTACAGCATAGAATATATTACTTACTAGGGGAAAAGCTAATGCACCGCTGTAATCACCTAATGAAGCGTGACACATGGACATTGATCCTGGACAAATCCAGGACACACACACACGTTTGGGATTGATTGAACTATCATATGCTGGTGTTGATTTATACATATCCTGAAGGTTTGGCCAATACCCGTATTCTTCATGCATCCGGCCGGATCAGGCTTTGAAACACAATACTTTAGTAGGAGTTTAGGGACAAAGTTGTCTCCAGAATTTAGATAAATCTGACAGAACCTTTCTTTGTGGACATCTGAGGACATCTTCAATTAAAAAACAACAACAAAGCAAATCAATTCATAAAATGAGTGACAAAGTGTGTGTGTGTGTGTGTGTGTGTGTGTGTGTGTGTGTGTGTGTGTGTGTGTGTGTGTGTGTGTGTGTGTGTGTGTGTGTGTGTGTGTGTGTGTGTGTGTGTGTGTGTGTTCCCCAGACTCTGATATGACTGTCCTATACAGATATGATAAAGCACAGTGCTGATTGTGTTGGATTGTCATGAACACACACTGAAAGCTTTGAAATGATAACAGTGTTGCTTGTCTTCATGTTTTGCATGTTCTGCATAATTTCAGTCCTGAATCTTGATAGTTGTCTAGTAGTCTTGTTAGTGCTAGAAGAGTTGAGATTGTAAGGAATGAACATTGGGCTGAAACCACCAGTTGTTTTTGACTTTTTTGTGTCATAAAGCGTTGTGGTTATATGGACATTTACAGAAAGCTCAACATCTCAGCTCAAGAGGGCCCGATAGCTCCTCGAAACAAACACTGATCTCGAGCAAAACCCAGTGTTAAACACTGGCAGTGTTCATTTACCACTGGGCTTTTGCTGATTTCAAGGTACATGAACATATATAACACATTTTGCACATTCTTGTTTCGTAGACTTGAAACTTCAAATATAAGGATCAAGATTGTTAAAAATTAAAATTTTGGGTCAGACTATTATGATTGTACTTTTTTAGGGGGTCCCTGTGTAGGTAGTGTAGTGTGCATGCAGAATATGTCCGGGTTTGGTCTTCTGACGGTGTGTGAGCGAGTTCAAGTCCCCTCAGATTGGGCCTGATTATCTCTGGTGAGGGACAAGCTGAGTTCTTCAGATATGAGTCCTCTATGACAGAATTCTGTTGAAAGGCCTACTTTATTTGTGCATTTTGAAAATGCAAATGTATTTTACAGTAATTCTGTTTAATAGTTAATGCTTACTGGTGAGGTTTAAAACAGTGATTCTCGACCAGGACTTGTGGATTGTGGCTGAAGGCGAGGAACTCTGAACTCAAACGCCTACACACATGACTGATGGATGTTTTAATGCTATATCATTATCACAGACAGGCAGATAATCGAGTTTCCGTAGCTAGAAGCGTTTATTACACACACTTGCACAGACAGAGTTTGTTTCACCCCTAGCATGTATCTTGACGCTGATGTCAGAGTGAATCAGAGACGTCTCCGCAAGGCAAAGACTCGCAGAAACCTTTCCATCCCAGTGTTGACAGCTCTGCCTCTCATCACATGATGATCCAGACAGGCTGAAGCCTCAGGGCAGTGTGTGTGTGTGTGTGCAGGAGCCCAGCACAGGTGTGAGGTGTTCGTGTGTGTGTTTGTGTGTTTGTGTGTTTGTGTGCGTGTGCGTGTGTGCGCGTGTGTGCGTGTGTGTGTGTGTGTGTGTGTGTGTGTGTGTGTGTGTGTGTGTGTGCAGGAGCCCAGCACGAAGCGTGTGAGGTGTTCATCTGTGTGTGTGTGTGTGTGTGCAGGAGCCCAGCACGAAGCGTGTGAGGTGTTCATCTGTGTGTGTGTGTGTGTGTGCAGGAGCCCAGCACGAAGCGTGTGAGGTGTTCATCTGTGTGTGTGTGTGTGCAGGAGCCCAGCACGAAGCGTGTGAAGCCTCTGTCTCGAGTGACGTCTCTGGCGAGTCTCATTCCTCCAGTGAAAGCGGCTCCGCTCAAGCGCATCGGACAGACCCTGCAGGTACTGATCCACTGCACTCACTCGAGCTTCATCACGGTTACTAATGCTTCATCTTTGAAGGCTATTTAGGATATGTGCTATTGTAATAAAAATAAATAAAATACTACATGATGTCAGTTTAATGTTGTATTTTTTGTACATGTTTATTGCAGCTCAGAGGTACTTCACTTTGAGTTGTGCTTTCAAATGTTTGATGATTGATTCAAGTAAAACTCAATATAAAATATGACAAGGAATTAGGGGTGTGCGATGTTGACAAATTATATTTCGATATTTTCAGAGATTTTGTGGATAATTGGATGATATTTTGCATGTTTTTGTGCTAGTTTAGGCCTGTCATGAACAACTGACTCCCAACTGACTCCCGTTCTAAACCCCGGGCCGTTCCAAACCCCGGGCCGTTCTAAACCCGGTCGTTCTAAACCCCGGGCCGTTCTAAACCCCGGGCCGTTCCAAACCCTTGGTCGTTCCAAACCCTTGGTCGTTCCAAACCCCGGGCCGTTCCAAACCCCGGGCCGTTCCAAACCCTTGGTCGTTCTAAACCCCGGGCCGTTCCAAACCCCGGGCCGTTCCAAACCCCGGGCCGTTCCAAACCCTGGGCCGTTCCAAACCCTGGGCCGTTCCAAACCCTTGGTCGTTCTAAACCCCGGGTCGTTCTAAACCCCGGGCCATTCTAAACCCTGGAGCCGCTTTCAACAGTTCTAAACCCGGCCGTTCTAAACCCCGGGCCGTTCCAAACCCCGGGCCGTTCCAAACCCCGGGCCGTTCCAAACCCCGGGCCGTTCCAAACCCCGGGCCGTTCCAAACCCCGGGCCGTTCCAAACCCCGGGCCGTTCCAAACCCCGGGCCGTTCCAAACCCCGGGCCGTTCCAAACCCTTGGTCGTTCTAAACCCCGGGCCGTTCCAAACCCTTGGTCGTTCTAAACCCCGGGCCATTCTAAACCCTGGAGCCGCTTTCAACAGTTCTAAACCCGGCCGTTCTAAACCCCGGGCCGTTCTAAACCCCGGGCCGTTCCAAACCCCGGGCCGTTCCAAACCCTTGGTCGTTCCAAACCCTTGGTCGTTCCAAACCCCGGGCCGTTCTAAACCCCGGGCCGTTCCAAACCCCGGGCCGTTCCAAACCCTTGGTCGTTCCAAACCCCGGGCCGTTCCAAACCCTTGGTCGTTCCAAACCCTTGGTCGTTCCAAACCCCGGGCCGTTCCAAACCCTTGGTCGTTCCAAACCCTTGGTCGTTCCAAACCCTTGGTCGTTCTAAACCCCGGGCCGTTCTAAACCCTTGGTCGTTCTAAACCCCGGGCCATTCTAAACCCTGGAGCCGCTTT
Source organism: Vimba vimba (assembly GCA_022828995.1). Lineage (NCBI taxonomy): Eukaryota > Metazoa > Chordata > Actinopteri > Cypriniformes > Leuciscidae > Vimba > Vimba vimba. Next base: position 7,451,376 of record CM040825.1, on the reverse strand, counting down.
CAACAGTTCTAAACCCGGCCGTTCCAAACCCCGGGCCGTTCCAAACCCCGGGCCGTTCCAAACCCCGGGCCGTTCCAAACCCCGGGCCGTTCCAAACCCCGGGCCGTTCCAAACCCCGGGCCGTTCCAAACCCTTGGTCGTTCTAAACCCCGGGCCGTTCCAAACCCTTGGTCGTTCTAAACCCCGGGCCATTCTAAACCCTGGAGCCGCTTTCAACAGTTCTAAACCCGGCCGTTCTAAACCCCGGGCCGTTCTAAACCCCGGGCCGTTCCAAACCCCGGGCCGTTCCAAACCCTTGGTCGTTCCAAACCCTTGGTCGTTCCAAACCCCGGGCCGTTCTAAACCCCGGGCCGTTCCAAACCCCGGGCCGTTCCAAACCCTTGGTCGTTACAAACCCCGGGCCGTTACAAACCCCGGGCCGTTACAAACCCTTGGTCGTTCTAAACCCCGGGCCGTTCTAAACCCCGGGCCGTTCTAAACCCCGGGCCGTTCTAAACCCCGGGCCGTTCTAAACCCCGGGCCGTTCTAAACCCCGGGCCGTTCTAAACCCCGGGCCGTTCTAAACCCCGGCTCGTTCTAAACTTGCTGCACGTTTCACATCTTATAAGTTACCCAAGGTTATCCTCAGGATAACAAGGATTCCGTTTACCCGGGGTTTAGAATCCTGGGTTTTCATAAGCTGACGTTTCCCACTGTACATCACTAATTCCCAGTTTTCCCGTTCTCCTCCCTGTTCAGCGCTCCATCAGTTTCCGCAGTGACTGCAGACCGGAGATCATGGCCCCGCGGCAGATCCCGCCAGCCGTCACCAAACGCCGCGACAGCAAGCTGTGGAGCGAGACTTTTGATCTAGGCCTGGGACACATGCTGTCCTCCAAAGACATCAAGAGACAAGAGGTAACCTCAGCACACTCCAAACCCATACTCTTCTCTGATTGGTCAGGGCTGGATTTTGATATACTGTATTTCTCACTGTATTTGAGCTAAAAGACTGGTTTAGAAAACCATATTCAGTCTAAGAAGAAACTCTTGAATGTTGAATGTACCTCATTACAGGCTCTCTGTACTCTATTTTCAATATTTCACAATTCTTGTTACAAAGTCCTTTACATAGAAGTTAATATAAATATCAACAAATTAATTTAAAACAATTGCATTTAGCCTTCAGGTACTTCTTAATTGAATTAACATATAATTAGCCTAATAACTGAATTGAATAGTTTAATAATAATGAACGAAAATCAAATGTCAAGCAACATATCAAATTAAAACAACATGGCATAAATACTAATAAAGTAAACAGAGCTTTTCCTGATATACAGTAGTCAACATTTGAAGTGGATCAAAACCTTTCATCAAAGTTATACATGCAAATTGTTTGTTCGGATATTTGAGAAGCACAGAAAGAAACAGTTCACTCACTCACTCACTCAACACACACACCGATTATATGGATTAAAACTAAATTGTATATGTAAGTAAAAACATGAACTGTTACCTCATTTATGTACAACAAGTGGATCCCTGCATTATTACAGGAAAACGTCATGTGACCTACCGCTGCACTGGAGCGGCTCTAAATGTGTGTCGTCAAGTCATCTTCATTTATATAGCGCTTTTAACAATGTAGATTGTTTCAAAGCAGCTTTACAGAGATAAGCGTATGATTTAAGTGGTTCTCTACTCCAGTCCTCGGGACCCACCGCTCCGCACACCCTGCATGTCTCTCCCATCCGACACACTCAGTTCAGCTCATGGAGTCTCTCTTAACGAGCTGATGATCTGATTCAGGTGTGCCAAATAAGGGAGACACACAAAACGTGCAGAGCAGTGGGCCCCGAGGACCGGAGCCGAGAACCACTGATTCAAGGTAACAGAGATTGTTTTGGCTTTATAGCGGTTCTTTAATAAAGTTATTTTCCAGCTAAAGTTAGTTTTGATTGATTCGCTTCCGTCGCAACGATCATTTGTTATTAAATTAGGGGTCGCTAAGACGACACCATTCTCTCTACACAGACTTTAAACGCGAACCTGTGAGAAACGCTGATGGCGTTCACATGCGCATTAAGAATTGGTTCTATAGTTATGTGCGTTTGAATATATGTGCGCAGGTCTGTAAGTCCCTACAAACCAAGCCTAAACAAAGTACTGGTGTTTCCTTATAATTTTGATACAGAATTTTATTTTATTTTGTCACTTCGGGGTAGGAACGCGAAACGAATTTTACCTCGGGATAAACACAGACACTAAAATTAGCGTAGACGCCATTCTTCTCATGATGTAACGAGTACATCAGGATTTATGGGAAGTGTTCCCGGTTCCGGCTGACCTAATCTATGCAGCCTAACATTGAATTATAGAAGTCTATAATGTATTATGTGAATGCTAGGTCAAAGAGATGTGTCTTTAATCTGGCTTTGAACTGACAGAGTGTGTCTGCTTCCCGGACAATGTTAGGAAGACTGTTCCAAAGTTTTGGTGCTAAATAGGAAAAGGATCTACCGCCAGCAGTCGATTTTGATATTCTAGGTATTATTAACCTAGTCGTGCTATTAAATGAAAGATAAATAACGATAGAACAATGAAATGAACAGTGAAAGTTACACAAGACATTTTAACAGGCATAATTAAGCATGAAAATGACTTTATTTATGAACGGGTAAATAACCAGAAAGTTCGCTGATGTTCCTCTTTCTGTTGTTGTTTCTTTCCTGTCATGTGTTTGTCAGTCCATCTTTGAGCTGTCTCAGGGAGAACAGGACCTGATTGAGGACTTGAAGCTGGCCAAGAAGGTACACTTTGCTTTTCCCATCACTTCATACAGAATGAAGACTCTCTTTAGGGTCCAGTTTCACCCCTGGCTCTTTGGTTCTCCAGCACAGGGGTTCCCAAACTTTTTTTTGTCAGCTCAATGCCTTTGACATAAAATATTTCTCCTACCTAATATTTCCATAATTTAACACATTCTACATTTCATTATTTAAATGATAATTAGCTTTTAATCAACTCACGAACTCTCGTTTGGGAAGCCCTGCTCTAGCATATGAGATCATGTGGTGTTTGTTCTTACAGTCTGTTCTTAGCTTTACACTTTTCAGTGAGATTTCCGTATACTTCCTCAGTTTTGCCCGAGTAGATTTGAATGTTTGAGTGTCTGATTGTGTTATTTCATCACAGGCGTATCGTGACCCCATGCTGAAGCTGTCGATTATGACGGAGCATGAACTCAATCAGATCTTCGGCACGCTGGACTCCCTCATTCCCCTGCATGAAGGTGAGCAGAAGAGGATGCGCTCGATCGTGTGTGTGTGTGTGTGTGTGTGTGTGTGTGTGTGTGTGTGTGTGTGTCATAACCAGGCGCAATGCCATACATTTACAGCTGGATCCGTTTATCCAAAGTGAAGAAGAAAAGCTGTGCGATCTGACCCAATAACAGCAAATCAAAACACAAGTAATGGAAATTGTACAGTAAGCCAATCATGATACCACTTATTACATGACAAGATGGAATATTGATTTAAGTTTAAATTATGTTATTATGTGAGAAGACGGCACAGAAGATCACACAAATAAATGCCAGAGCATCTAAAATCAGTTTCCATCATAGTTTATGCACGTTTCTTATCGGATGAAAAGTTTATCCGACTCAATTAAGTGCACAAGTTTTTATGCACATTTTTTGAATTTATGCTCATCCAGCTTTTTTTTCTATGCAATATCCTATGATGTGCAAAAAATAGTTAGATGGAAAGATAGCTAATGAGGCACACTAGCTCTTTCCAGAACCTTCTCCTCCTCTGCTCCTCTCTGGTGAATGAGCTGTTATCCTCCACCTGAACTGCTCAAACCATCACAACTTTCAAGAAGCAGCTAAACACATAAATGTTGATCAAATCTCATTGATAAGTCGACATGAATCACCTAACATAGAGACTGTGGGCCCTATTTTAACGATCTGAAACGCAAGTATCAAACGCGAAACGCAAGTAACTTTGTGGGTGGATCTCGGGCGCTGTTGCTATTATACCGGTGGGATAAATGACTTTTGCACCCGACGCAAATCTAAAATGTGTTGGTCTGAAGTAGCTTCATTACTCATAGGTGTGGTTTGGGCGTAACGTGAAATAAACCAATCAGAGCGTCATCTCACATTCCCTTTAAGTGCAGGCGCGCTTGTTCCATGGCGGATTGCTATTATAACGGCGGATTTGCCAGGAGCGGTTCACAGCCGAGGAGACCGACGTTCTCGTCAGGGCCGTAAAACACAGAGAAGTGACATTGGGGATGGAGAAACACACCCAAATTAGCTTCGGTTAAACAGGCGTATGATAATTTGGGTAAATGTGTAAGCTAGATTTATGCCTATTTTTTCACATCTTCATGGACACAACAATGATTTCCCTCGTGTGGAATATTTTTCCTTGTAATTATGTATGGTTTGCAAAAATGAGAACTACTGCATCTGTGTGTAGATGAGAGAATCAAAGTGTATGTGCGTTGTGCACACGCTACATTATGGCCAAGCATGCGCCCTTAAAATAGCATCTGAACGCGCCACTGACTTTAGACGAGGGTTTTCCTGGTCAGTGGCGGAATTGTTTTCTGAAACTGCAAAATAGCACCAGGGAACGTTTGCGCCAGATCACGCCTCCTCTTTGCGCTGAACCGCCCCCGGGAGCGCAAGTTCATTCCCTAATTTACCGATGTGCGTCTGTGGAGGGAAAAGTCCGCTGTGCGTCGGCTGCAAAATAGGAATGATACATACGATGTACAAAGTCAGTTGCGCTGGGTGCAAGATAGGGCCCTGTGTCCTTTCCCTGAATGACTAGAAACAATACCTTGATTGAAATATGAAAACATGTGCTATAGACCTGCTGTCCTGCAGAGTTTTGCTCCAACCCTGATCAAACTCTCCTGCCTGAAGCCTTCTAGTGACCCTGAAGACATTGACTGGCTGGTTCAGGTGTGTTTGATTAGAGCAGGACAGTGGCCCTCCAGGACCTGATATAGACCAGTCCTTTCTCAAGGTCATAGGTCATGTCACGTGGTGGCAACAAGACTCAAGCTGTTTCTCTCTGATCTTGTAGATTTGCTGAGTCGGCTGCAAGAGGCCAGAAAGCCGGATGGCTCGACCGATCGTGTGGGCCATATTCTGGTGGACTGGGTAAGATCATCTCACTGCCATGCTGTGTTTCAGCCCTGTGTGAAGCTCTCCACATCATGATAATACTCTTGAGCTGAAGGCTGGATACACTACACACGTCTAGATGAGTCTACACACGTCTAGATGAGTCTACACACGTCTAGATGAGTCTACACTATTTGCCGTTTCAGACACGTTCTATCCAGTCACAGAATATCAAGCATGTTTGATATTTTGAGCGCATATTGTTTTCATTTGTCATGCGTCTCCAAGAAACAAGGTACATGTTTTTTGATGTGTTTGAAACAAGTTGAAAGTCTGGTAGTGTGTGATCCTCAGTCCTTTAGTGTATGATGCCTGTTTTTTCTCTGTAACCGTTTACAAAACATTCCTCTCATCATTGGCTAATAATGTATAGTCCCATGAATAAATTCTGCACATTTGTATTTTTCTACAGTACAAATGATAGATATTTATAGAAAAAAAAGCATTTTGATTTTCTTGGAGTTTTTTTTTTTATAATTTAGTTGAGTAACCAGAAAAACCCTTGGTTACATAATCGTCATGTAAAATGGTTTATGATTTTGAGATTGATGCTATGCGTTTGCTGAGGGAAATGTTTGGATCAGACTCATTGGTTACTGTCTTGACCTTACCTGGCTCTGATATTATCTGACAGAACGTTAGTTCATTTCTAGTCATTAGACCGTGAACTCAGTGGGAAGTTGGGTTAACGTGGTTGTTAATGTTCCCCGCTGAGAGACACCGGTGTGCTCACTATGTTTACATGTGCTAGTTTTCAGATTCTGAAATTTCTGTTTATATGAACCCTAAATTTATTTATTTGTTTTATTCTGATTATTTCAGGTCTACACCACCCTTTCAATCTGGTCAAAAATTAAATCAGAATGAGCTCAATCAGGTCTTTACATGAAGGATTTTGAGGCATCAGTCCCACTATAAACTGATTGTTTGGGTCCATGTAAATGTAGCTAATGACTCCCAGCTATGTGAATGAGGCTAGCAACTGCTAATTGGCTGGAGAATTGGCTAACTAGTTAGACGCCAGCACTAAGTGTTCTGGAGGCCAGTCTGTCGTTTGGGAAGTTTTAAGTTAAACTTAAGTTAAGATAGCTTGTGAAATTTATATTAGCGTCAAAACCTCAGTGATGAACAGGCTCCGGCGCAGGATTGGACCCCCTGTTCATGAAAATGTCTCTTTCTGTCTCTCTGTAGCTGCCTTGTCTTGACACCTACAACAGCTACTGCAGTAACCAGGTGGCGGCCAAAGCCCTGCTGGACCATAAGAAGCAGGACCCTCGAGTGCAGGACTTCCTCCAGCGCTGCCTGGAGTCGCCCTTCAGCCGCAAACTGGACCTGTGGAGCTTCCTGGACGTCCCGCGCAGTCGACTGGTGAAGTACCCGCTGCTGCTCCGAGAGATCCTCAAGCACACACCCAACGTCCACCCCGACCAGCAGCACCTGGAGGAAGCTGTGAGTTACTGCAGAGTCCTCTTACACACTAACTCTGTAAAGGTGCACTGTGTACATTTTAGCAGCATCTAGTGGTGAGGTTGTGAATTGCACCCAACAGAAGTTATGGTGGGCGACAGGAAGTGATGTCGTCGTCTGAGACAGCAAAGTAGCCAGTTCAGCAATGAGCTTTCCTTACAAAGATAAAGTAAGAAATAGGTTTACTTAATTATTCAATAAATCGATGTTATTGCAAATATTTTTGATACTTGGTCATCATTGTGTCAGTGTTTTATTCGCTGACTTTAGCTATAGCTTCTTTGCACGAAGAACAACATAGTGACGAAACGCGTTTGTCCGTTCAGGGCCACCGTAGAAACATGTCGATGTAAGCGGACCCGCAGTGTGTGTAGAGAGAAATGCTCATTCTAAGGTAATAAAAACATAATGGTTCTTTATGTAAGGTCTTTATACACCACTGAGAACATAGTTATGTGTATGATATTGCATTTCTGTCAACAGATCCTCCCAAATATTACACAATGCACCTTTAAAGTAGTTTTTTTTTTTTTTTTTTTTTTTTTTTTTTTCAGTTTACTCCTGAATAATTCTGCTAGTTTACATTAAATCTGTGTAGTGTGTATTGAACTAAACAAATGTGCTAACATGGACAATTTGTGTTGCTAATGTCATCAAAAATACCTAACACCAAAATAATTAAAGTCCCCTTGTGGTGGAAATCCAGCTTTTAATGTTGTTTATGTGTCTATTTGGTGTTTTTAATATGCTTTAAGACAAACCATGTGTAAATTCATAAGTCGACACCATTGCTGAGTATTTTCTCCTTAAAACTGCAGTGAGTAAATCTGACTGTCAAAGACAGTCTCAGAAACACAGTTTAAAATCGCTGGTGTTTCTGACATCACAAACTACCTTGTAACCAATCAGATCAACGTGTTGTAAGCTCGTCTATTGGCCCAATGGCGGATTTCCAATAATACGGGTGAAGGTTTCTGCGTGCTACTGTCTTTCCTTTTACGCAACACAACAAGATTAAATGAAATACATTTTCTCATATGTATTAACTCGTTATTTCATCTGACTCCATAAATGAAAAAGGTTTTAATGATATCTGGGCATCATTAAAAATGAGCGAATGTTTGATTATTCTTTTTAACTCTTTAATTATGTTTTTCCCGTTCAGATTAGGAAACTATATCACTTAGAGGTCCTTGCGTCTTACGCAGGTCTCACGACACAATCTCACCAGTTATGTTCATCATACAGAGGTAACTGGCTAATATCTTAGACGGTCGGATTCACCCTTACACAATCAAAGATACTTTGATAGCCACCATGGAATTGCATACACTTGAACTTAATTTAATCGTTTTACTTCAGTTGAGTTTTTGGCCACTATTATAGATGTAAGTCGACTAACTTTACTTCTTATAATACCTCTGGATTGGCCAAGCCCGTGATTTCTCACGTACACATTAAATTAAGACAGAGGTAATTAGACACACCCAGATTTAGGTTGATCAAACAGCGTTCGCTGCCCTAAACGGAAATAACTCGTCTCCACAAAACCAAGTACACTTGAATTGATGTCAAATATTAGTGGTCACTAATTTGACGCAAAACTTGTGGGAATATACAAATCCGATAATCCTTGGGAAAACAATCTTAGAGTCAAATGTTAAAATCATTAATGTTTGCAATTTATTGACCAGGTGAGCAATAATTCATAATCCAATTCATACAATAAAATCATCGGTCAATCAACTACAATAACAATAATTCGGATATCGGGGAATTAAAGAAAACTGGCTACGAAAACTACACACAGCGATCGTGTGGGAAGTCAACCTACAGACTCCTTTTCCCTATAAACCCAGATAATTCAATATTCTTACCAAATGGTGGCGTCTGTCATTATAATTAGATTTTGGTCCCCTATTGAGGGGCTCACAACTGTGAGATCAGGATTTGTACTCGAATGGGTTCTTGTTTCCAAACAGGAGGTAGTTTGAATGGAGGATCTGGGGGAGGGAACACCTTTAAGGGACACATCACTTTTCTCATATTTTATAACTTTTTATTTTAGCTTTTCATTATAGGGAGAATGAGACCATTTTACCAGGCGCACTGAGACACTTTAAATCAGGGGTGGGGAACGTTGATCCTGGAGGGCCGCTGTCCTGCAGAGTTTAGCTCCAACCCTGAAAAAAACATTTGGCTGCCTGCAACATCAGTAATCCTGAAGACATTGATTAGCTTCAGGTGTGTTTGATTAGGGTTGGAGCTAAACTCTGCAGGACAATGGCCCTCCAGGATCAACGTTCCCCACCCCTGCTTTAAATGATACCAAACATGCATATCTACTTTTTGTACATCCTTAACATTGCATAGGTTTTCAGTGAGTTTTATGTGAGGAGGAGGAGGGGGAGATGGTGAGAGTGAGGTGTGAGCTGCGTCTCGGATGTTGCTGTTACATATGCAGGAGAGAGTTCAAATGTTATTTCTCAGGAGAGCCTTCTGTTCTCTCGAGGGGTAGCACAGACTTTTTGGCACCCGCCTTAGTGTGATCGTCAACGAGTGGATCTCTGAGTGAGTGAGTGAGTGGAGGCGGGGCTCATTTGTATATTCATAGAACTGCGAATACTAAATGAGGCAATGGTGTCGAGTTACATTCAAGCTATTTTAAGGCACGAAGAAACTTTTTTCAAGGAAAAAACATTTAAATATGTAATTTTGGTGATCAAAGATGATTTTTAAGGGATACAATTATTACTGACTACAGGGGGACTTTAGCCTCTGGCGGCCATGTTTTTTGTTCACAGCTGTGAGATGCTCAACCTAATGGTGTCTCACACCTGTGGCCTAATGGTCTCTTTTCTGTTTTGCACTTTGGCTTTCATAGATTAACATGATCCAGAGCATCGTGGCCGATATTAACACACAGACGGGAGAGTCGGAGTGCCGCTTCTACAAGGAACGCTTGCTGTATCTGGAAAGTGGCCAGAAAGATCTATTGATCGACAGCTCGCGGATCATCAGCTGCCACGGGGAACTCAAGAACAACAGAGGAGCCGTAAGAACTTCTAGCATTGTTTTAGTCATTTGTCATTCAGGTGATTTGTGGAAAAAACGACCCCCAAAATCTTTGTCTTTGTATTCCTGAAGAGCCGAATTTTTTCAGGATAGTGGCATCAAATCTGAAAAGTATTATAAAACTTATATGTATTATAAACTTATGTTTGGTTTGATTTGTAAACTAGATAGTGTAAAAAAAAAACAAGCATCAACAGAAGCATAGAAAAAAGCATGGTAAAAAAACCAGGCATGGACAAAATTGCACACAAAAAAATCTGAATTCTGAGATAAATAGTCGCAATTACTATTTTTATTTTTTATTCTGTGGCGTAAATAGGCTTTCGTAGAAGAAGTGACCCTTTTAAGACCTCTCAAAAGTTTTGATCATTTTCTTAGGGATATCTGAAGAGCCTTGAAATAAAGTGGGTTTCAAATCAAAGATTATTCTCTCATGTAAAGGCTTGTGTTATGTTATAAGTTTATTTGCTTTATTTGATGGAAAACCTGAGAAATTTGGAGTGGTGCATTTCTATCTTTTAAGCTTCCATGCTTTTTAATGTAAATATTTCATATTTCATTAAATTAAGCTATTTTAATAAATGTTTAATTGGCCTAACTAAATGAAGAACTGCAGAATAAACTGGACAAATATGGAGTACAGTTTTAGAATTTGACCTTTTTCAACATCCAACAATAATCAAACATAACTGATCAGTCATAACTTTTGATCTGGGTGTTTCTTTAATCTGTTCTTATATCTGACCTTAAGGAAGTTTGTTCCCACAGTGAAAATATTGAAGAATTCATTCAGTTAATAATATTTTAAATGAGTTTCAGTAGATTTGTTGATTAGTTGGCTTATTAGAAACAATAGGGCTAAATGGAGCTTATAAGCCCAAAAGATACAAATATTATATTTATAGATTATAATTACAGTCTGAGCATTAAAACTTTATATTGTTATTGCTTAAAATATTAAAAGCAACGTATGCTATCCACGCTAGCTAGGATGATTTTAATAGTAAGAAGACATTTTAACCATTAATCTATAAATTTAAAAAAATCTATCAAAAGTTGCTAGTTTCATCGACATATTCTAGAAATAAGCATAAGATCGGCTCCAACAATTTTTTTTTAAAAAGGAACAAATGTTTATATTTGAGGTGAAACCAATATTTTCTCATGTTTTCTTTACTTATTTATTTCAAGATAAAAAGGGGCTTATATGGTGCATATTAATGTTGTTTCCCTAACCTGCCTAGAGAAGTCATTTCACTGTTAAACTATACAGCTAAACTTCACCTTAAAGGGTTAGTTTACCCAAAAATGAAAATTCTGTCATCATTTACTCACTCTCATGTCGTTCCAAACCCGTAAGACTTTTGTTCATTTTCGAATCACAAATGGAGATATTTGAATGAACTCTGAGAGATTTCTGTCCCTCAGTTGAAAGCTACGCATCTACCACTTTGATGCAAAGGACCAATGAGGTTCATTCTCGTGTTACGCAGCACGTTTGAGCTTCGGCAAGAACCAATGAGGTTCATTCTCGTGTTACGCTGCACGTTTGAGCTTCTGCAAGAACCAATGAGGTTCATTCTCGTGTTACGCTGCACGTTTGAGTTTCGGCAAGAACCAATGAGGTTCATTCTCGTGTTACGCAGCACGTTTGAGCTTCTGCAAGAACCAATGAGATTCATTCTCGTGTTACGCAGCACGTTTGAGCTTCTGCAAGAACCAATGAGGTTCATTCTCGTGTTACGCAGCACGTTTGAGCTTCTGCAAGAACCAATGAGGTTCATTCTCGTGTTACGCAGCACGTTTGAGTTTCGGCAAGAACCAATGAGGTTCATTCTCGTGTTACGCAGCACGTTTGAGCTTCTGCAAGAACCAATGAGGTTCATTCTTGTGTTACGCAGCACGTTTGAGCTTCAGCAAGAACCAATGAGGTTCATTCTCGTGTTACGCAGCACGTTTGAGCTTCTGCAAGAACCAATGAGGTTCATTCTCGTGTTACGCAGCACGTTTGAGCTTCTGCAAGAACCAATGAGGTTCATTCTCGTGTTACGCAGCACGTTTGAGCTTCTGCAAGAACCAATGAGGTTCATTCTCGTGTTACGCAGCACGTTTGAGCTTCTGCAAGAACCAATGAGGTTCATTCTCGTGTTACGCAGCACGTTTGAGCTTCAGCAAGAGCCAATGAGGTTCATTCTCGTGTTACGCAGCACGTTTGAGCTTCAGCAAGAGCCAATGAGGTTCATTCTCGTGTTACGCAGCACGTTTGAGCTTCTGCAAGAACCAATGAGGTTCATTCTCGTGTTACGCAGCACGTTTGAGCTTCTGCAAGAGCCAATGAGGTTCATTCTCGTGTTACGCAGCACGTTTGAGCTTCAGCAAGAACCAATGAGGTTCATTCTCGTGTTATGCAGCACGTTTAAGTTTCAGCAAGAACCAATGAGGTTCATTCTCGTGTTACGCAGCACGTTTGAGCTTCTGCAAGAACCAATGAGGTTCATTCTCGTGTTACGCAGCACGTTTGAGCTTCTGCAAGAACCAATGAGGTTCATTCTCGTGTTACGCAGCACGTTTGAGCTTCAGCAAGAACCAATGAGGTTCATTCTCGTGTTACGCTGCACGTTTGAGCTTCTGCAAGAACCAATGAGGTTCATTCTCGTGTTACGCAGCACGTTTGAGCTTCTGCAAGAACCAATGAGGTTCATTCTCGTGTTACGCAGCACGTTTGAGCTTCTGCAAGAACCAATGAGGTTCATTCTCGTGTTACGCAGCACGTTTGAGCTTCAGCAAGAACCAATGAGGTTCATTCTCGTGTTACGCAGCACGTTTGAGCTTCAGCAAGAACCAATGAGGTTCATTCTCGTGTTACGCAGCACGTTTGAGCTTCTGCAAGAACCAATGAGGTTCATTCTCGTGTTACGCTGCACGTTTGAGCTTCTGCAAGAACCAATGAGGTTCATTCTCGTGTTACGCAGCACGTTTGAGCTTCTGCAAGAACCAATGAGGTTCATTCTCGTGTTACGCAGCACGTTTGAGCTTCTGCAAGAACCAATGAGGTTCATTCTCGTGTTACGCAGCACGTTTGAGCTTCTGCAAGAACCAATGAGGTTCATTCTCGTGTTACGCAGCACGTTTGAGCTTCTGCAATAACCAATGAGGTTCATTCTCGTGTTACGCAGCACGTTTGAGCTTCTGCAAGAACCAATGAGGTTCATTCTCGTGTTACGCAGCACGTTTGAGCTTCTGCAAGAACCAATGAGGTTCATTCTCGTGTTACGCAGCACGTTTGAGCTTCTGCAAGAACCAATGAGGTTCATTCTCGTGTTACGCAGCACGTTTGAGCTTCTGCAAGAACCAATGAGGTTCATTCTCGTGTTACGCAGCACGTTTGAGCTTCTGCAAGAACCAATGAGGTTCATTCTCGTGTTACGCAGCACGTTTGAGCTTCTGCAAGAACCAATGAGGTTCATTCTCGTGTTACGCAGCACGTTTGAGCTTCAGCAAGAGCCAATGAGGTTCATTCTCGTGTTACGCAGCACGTTTGAGCTTCTGCAAGAACCAATGAGGTTCATTCTCGTGTTACGCTGCACGTTTGAGCTTCAGCAAGAGCCAATGAGGTTCATTCTCGTGTTACGCAGCACGTTTGAGCTTCAGCAAGAGCCAATGAGGTTCATTCTCGTGTTACGCAGCACGTTTGAGCTTCTGCAAGAACCAATGAGGTTCATTCTCGTGTTACGCTGCACGTTTGAGCTTCAGCAAGAGCCAATGAGGTTCATTCTCGTGTTACGCAGCACGTTTGAGCTTCAGCAAGAGCCAATGAGGTTCATTCTCGTGTTACGCAGCACGTTTGAGCTTCAGCAAGAGCCAATGAGGTTCATTCTCGTGTTACGCAGCACGTTTGAGCTTCTGCAAGAACCAATGAGGTTCATTCTCGTGTTACGCAGCACGTTTGAGCTTCTGCAAGAGCCAATGAGGTTCATTCTCGTGTTACGCAGCACGTTTGAGCTTCTGCAAGAACCAATGAGGTTCATTCTCGTGTTACGCAGCACGTTTGAGCTTCAGCAAGAGCCAATGAGGTTCATTCTCGTGTTACGCAGCACGTTTGAGCTTCTGCAAGAACCAATGAGGTTCATTCTCGTGTTACGCAGCACGTTTGAGCTTCTGCAAGAACCAATGAGGTTCATTCTCGTGTTACGCAGCACGTTTGAGCTTCTGCAAGAACCAATGAGGTTCATTCTCGTGTTACGCAGCACGTTTGAGCTTCAGCAAGAGCCAATGAGGTTCATTCTCGTGTTACGCAGCACGTTTGAGCTTCTGCAAGAACCAATGAGGTTCATTCATGTGTTACGCAGCACGTTTGAGCTTCTGCAAGAACCAATGAGGTTCATTCTCGTGTTACGCAGCACGTTTGAGCTTCTGCAAGAACCAATGAGGTTCATTCTCGTGTTACGCAGCACGTTTGAGCTTCAGCAAAAAAACAAATATCTTCATTTGTGTTCCAAAGATAAATGAAAGTCTTATGGGTTCTGAAGGACATAAGGGTGGGTGATGACAATTTTAGAATTGAGTAACTAATCGTAACTAATCGTTAGTGATTTAAACGTGCATCAAACATTATTAAAAAATTGTACACTGTAACACACCAAAGTCTCTCTCACTCTCTCGTTCTGCAGAAGCTGCATGTGTTCCTGTTTCAGGACGTGTTGGTGATCACACGGGCCGTTACCCAGAATGAGCAGCTGTGGTATCAGCTCTACCGGCAGCCGATCCCTGTGAGAGAGCTGGAGTGGGAAGACCTGCAGGACGGAGAGATGCGGCTGGGAGGCTCCATCAGAGGGGCTTTCAGCAACCATGAGCGGAGTGAGTCAGAAATTCATCACATTTCATCAAAAGTGACAAAAATTGCCAGGTACACTACCAGTCAAAAGTTTTGGATAGGAAAGATTTTTAATCTTTTTAAAAGAAGTCTCTTCTGCTCACAAATGCTCACTGCATTTATTTGATTAAAAATACAACAACAACAACAACAAAAACAATAATATTGTTTAATATTATGACAATTTAAAATAATGTTTTTCTATGTGAATAAACAGTAAAGTGTAATTTATATCCTGTGATCAAAGCTGAATTTTCAGCATCGTTACTCCAGTCTTCAGAGTCACATGATCCTTCAGAAATCATTCTAATATGATGATTTGATGCTCAAAAAACATTCATTATTATTATCAATGTTGAAAACAGTTGTGTACAATTCAGGATTCTTAGAAAGTTCAAAAGAACAGCATTTATTTGAAATAGAATCTTTAATAGCATTATGAATGTCTTTACTGTAACTTTTGATCAATTTAATTCATCCTTCATGAATAAAAGTATTGATTTCTTTTATTTACCCCCCCCCCAAAAAAAAAAATCTTAATGACCCCAAACTTTTGAAGGGTAGTGTTTAATGTCACAAAAGCTTTCTTTTTTAGATAAATGCTGTTCTTTTGAACTATCTATTCATCAAAGAATCCTGCAATAACAATGTAACTAACATTGATAATAATGAGAAATGTATCTTGAGCATCAAATCATCATATTAGAATGATTTCTGAAGGATCATGTGACACTGAAGACTGGAGTAATGATGCTGAAACTTCAGCTTTGACCACAGGAATAAATTACATTTTACTATATATTCACATAGAGCTGTTTTAATAATATTTCACAATATTGCTGTTTTTTTGGTAGTTTTAATCAAATAAATGCAGTCTTGGTGAGCAGAAGATGCTTCTTTTAAAAACATTACCAATCAAAAACTTTTGACTGGTAGTGTATAAAAAATTGTGAAAAGCTATACACTCCTGCCTTAAACATGTCAAACTCTGTTTGTCCTCGTCCAGCCAAGAACTTTTTCCGGGTGGTGTTTCGTAGTGGAGGACAACTGCAGTCGCACTCGTTCCAGGCCAGCGACGCCTTCAACAAACAGCAGTGGCTCAACTGCATTCGCCAGGCCAAGGAAGCTGTGGGATGTGCAGGAGCGCGGCGGTGTGCGCCACCTAGAGGCTGTTTGGACTGCAGCATGATGGACACCACTGAGGCTAGCCTGGGTCTGAGCACTGAACGCCCACAGACGTAAACACGTAACCGAGTGTGAACATAAACCGTTCTGCTTCACCAGCGATCCTCTTCAGTATTGTGTTGCGGAGATGCCACCATTCGCAGGAAGCACTTCTCTGGAATTGACACTACCTTTGTTTCTCAATGTTCCTCAACTTATATGTTATACTTGTGCCTTTCTTTCACTGTGCTGTTGTTAACTGACAGTGTGTCCACTGAAAATCATCGAGGATGAGCTTTCTGCCACTCCACATGCTGTAACACTGGGCCGCTTTACAGTAAAGCGCACTAAAATGCACTACTGTCTGTGCATGAGGACAGTCACATTGGGTTATAGGTGAAATGTTCATTCAGTGATCACCCATTAAAAATGACCAGTCGAATGTTTTCGCAACAAAGGGCGATCATAGTGTTTGTGCGCGGTGCTCATCTCTATTCATCTCTTCATCTCATATGTCACAGCACTGTACGATTACTGCATTAGTACATCGATGTCAGAGCCAGAAACAGCTGTTTTCTTGCAATCCAATTGAGAAGGATGAATTTTATTACTTGTATTGAAGAACCGACTGCAGTTTGGGGGAAGAAACTATTCTCTAAAGCACTTGGATTCTGAATTGTCTGGCGTTGGAGACCGCTTTAGTCAGGGTTATTTCCTGAACCTGTGGCAGAAATATCTATCTTACACATGCATTCTTCTTAAACAAGTGTTCTGTTGGACTATATGTAGCATAAACTGGAGCTAACGTCTCTTGTGCCATGTAGGTCAGCTCAGTCTTTATCATAGTGTTGTTGTGTGCGCCGAAAGCTGTGCTGTAAAGAAAACAAGCTTTGCCAAAGCGTGTTTGGTGCTTGTAATTGTGTTCAGGTTTACTCACCAGGCCTTGTTTTGTGTATCAGATGTGCAACATTCAGTTCATAAAAACTATCCAAAAATATGTTTCTTTTACATTCATTTTCCCTCAAGTATTGTATTGAAATGTATGATAAAAGATGTTTATTTATAATTTGTTTTTCACCTGATTTACTGTTTTGGTTGTTGTTGGATTAAAAGGAATCGATCGGACGGGGTTGAGAGAGAGTTTGTGTTCTGGGAATGAGAAAGCGCACCGGGTCAGTGGAAGAGGGGAGGGTTTGATCAATGGGAGAGATCGATTGATGGACAGTGTGTAACAAAATGAAGAAAATCAAATAAACATTTTAGAAAACCTTATTTCTCTTTTTAGATATTGGCTGTGTTTTTGAGAATAGTATTTGTTATTTGTGAAGGAAATATTTTGATATGAACGTGTGATGTTTGAGCTTTGAATGTTTACCATCTTTACACACAGGAAAATAATGAGTCCCTGTAGTGCAGTGTGTGTCACATGTTCATAATGAGGACCGCAGGGAGCTAACTGTTAAAAACATCATTTACGTCCCTGACAATCACAATCAGTGTGTTCACAATCAGCTCAATTCACATTTATTTCTTTAGTGCTTTTCACAATACATATTGTTTCAAAGCAGCTTTACAGAAAATCTCCATGTGTCAGAAATGTACAGTTCTGAGATTATACAAATCAAGACGTTTTCAAAAGGAACAGCATTTATTTGATATATATATATATATATATATACCGTGCAAACATCTTCACTGTCACTTTTGATCAATTTAAATACATCCTTGCTGAATAAATGTATTTTATTTCTTTAAAAGACAGAATGACCCCACATGATCTTCTGCTGATGATGATGCAACATCAGATCTGACATCTGTCTGATGTCCCTGAAGATCACACTCATCTCCGGTGTGTGTCAGTCTGCTTCCCCTTGACACTCACACACCCTTCCTCACATGATCATCATGCTCGTGTGTGTGTACGGGTAATTACACACACATTCATGAGGCTGGAGAACAATAACACAGATGAAAGGCAGAATAGCAGTTCTCTAATACCATCTGCCTCTTGTTTAAATAGTACACTAAAATCTTAAAGAATACGATCCTTGTGAGAGATGTTTATGCACAGATTCATAATTAAGTTTACTTTGTAAGCTTAAGGTTTTTTTCTTGGTCTACATTCATTTTAAAGGTAGAACCATTGATGGAAATTCATGTTAAAGGGATAGTTCACTTTAAAATGAAAATTTCCCGATGATTTACTCTCCCTCAAGCCATCCTAGGTGTGTATGACTTTCTTCTTTCAGATGAATACAATCAGAGTTATATTGAAAAATGTCCTGGTTCTTCCAAGCTTTATAATGGCAGTGGATTGCAACCAACAGATTGAAGCTCATAAAAGTGCATCTATCCATGATAAAAGTGCATCTATCCATCATAAAAGTGCATCTATCCATGATAAAAGTGCATCTATCCATCATAAAAGTGCATCTATCCATGATAAAAGTGCATCTATCCATGATAAAAGTTCATCTATCCATGATAAAAGTGCATCTATCATGATAAAAGTGCATCTGTCCATCATAAAAGTGCATCTATCCATGATAAAAGTGCATCAATCCATCATAAAAGTGCATCTATCCATGATAAAAGTGCATCTATCCATCATAAAAGTGCATCTATCCATGATAAAAGTGCATCTATCCATCATAAAAGTGCATCTATCCATGATAAAAGTGCATCTATCCATCATAAAAGTTCATCTATCCATGATAAAAGTGCATCTATCCATGATAAAAGTGCATCTATCCATGATAAAAGTGCATCCATCCATGATAAAAGTGCATCTACCCATGATAAAAGTGCATCTATCCATGATAAAAGTGCATCCATCCATGATAAAAGTGCATCTATCCATGATAAAAGTGCATCCATCCATGATAAAAGTGCATCCATCCATGATAAAAGTGCATCTATCCATGATAAAAGTGCATCCATCCATGATAAAAGTGCATCTATCCATCATAAAAGTGCATCTATCGATGATAAAAGTGCATCTATCCATCATAAAAGTGCATCTATCCATGATAAAAGTGCATCTATCCATCATAAAAGTGCATCTATCCATGATAAAAGTGCATCTATCCATGATAAAAGTGCATCTATCCATGATAAAAGTGCATCCATCCATGATAAAAGTTCATCTATCCATGATAAAAGTGCATCTATCCATGATAAAAGTGCATCTATCCATGATAAAAGTGCATCCATCCATGATAAAAGTTCATCTATCCATGATAAAAGTGCATCTATCCATGATAAAAGTGCATCTATCCATGATAAAAGTGCATCCATCCATGATAAAAGTGCATCTATCCATCATAAAAGTGCATCTATCGATGATAAAAGTGCATCTATCCATCATAAAAGTGCATCTATCCATGATAAAAGTGCATCTATCCATGATAAAAGTGCATCTATCCATCATAAAAGTTCATCTATCCATGATAAAAGTGCATCTATCCATGATAAAAGTGCATCCATCCATGATAAAAGTTCATCTATCCATGATAAAAGTGCATCTATCCATGATAAAAGTGCATCTATCCATGATAAAAGTGCATCTATCCATGATAAAAGTGCATCTATCCATGATAAAAGTGCATCTATCCATCATAAAAGTGCATCTATCGATGATTAAAGTGCTCCACAGGCTCTGGGGGTTAATAAAGGCCTTCTGAAGCAAAGTGATGAGTTTGTGTAAGAAAAATATGCATATTTAAAACTTTATAAACTATAATCACTAGCTCCCGGCCAAACGGCCATTCGCAGTCTCTACTTACGCCTCAAGCGCAACTTACGCAACTTGTGACGTCAGAAGTAGAGTAGTGCGTCATGGCCTAGCGGAAATGACAGCAGTGCGTCGCATTTCCCGCGTAAGTTGCGCTTTAGACTTAAGTTGAATCCGTATGTTTGACTCAGAGCCATATAGATATATTCTCAATTAATATAATAATATTTTGAATTTATACAAGGTCAAGGTCAAAGTTTATTTATATAGCACCTTTTAACAACACGAATGTTGACCAAAGTGCTTCACGAGTAAAGCAAAGATACACACACACACAGTAAAACAGAACGTGTCAAAAATTAAAACCAAAAACCTAAAAAATGAAAACAGAAAATTGATAATAAGCAAAAGATAGTCATAACCTGGAACATCACAAAAACTGCAAACCCCATAGCATTTAATAAATGCATACAAAATAAAGCCGAGTTACTAGTAAGCCTGAGGAAAAAAAAGGTAGGTTTTAAATGATGCTTTAAAAACATTATTCTGTGTATTAGTCCAGTCATTTTATGAAAAAAAGTAGGACAAATTGCAACAGAAGCAAACTCAACTGATTTCGTATCCTCAATATGTCCTGAGTAGGAAAAAAGCCCAAAAGAATCCCATTAGGGGAAGTTTCGAAAAAGACCCAAATATACCCTATTCATACGCCTATTCATTATTTTTCTTGCATGAATAGGGTACAAATGTAACCTTTAGATATCACCATGACAATTACTGAGTTGATTACTTACATCAAGACAAACAAAAAAATGTATTACAAGTTGTTTTTGTTTTTTTTGTGTGTGTGCGTGGGCAAATTACGTATGTGCTAATTTGCATATATACCACACAGATCTAAACATTGGGACTAGACAGGTGAAAATGTCTTGTTGAATCTTGTTGACATATAACAGTAAAATACTTAATGTTAAGGTCTGAATGAACCCATCACGGCTACCCATGAGCATTAATACACAGAGGCAGGAAGAAGTACTTTATTCATTATTATTGCAGAGATTATTTCACCAATAATAGTCGTACCACAGCTCAACACACATCCAGATATTCCCAATAAATTGTAGTTGATCACCAGGTATGTTTTATTAATGTAGATTGAATAATCCATGTAGGAGAGCTTAGTGACAGTTGAGTGGACCTTGAATGAATGGCTGAATCTCTGCCCCTTATGGAGACATTTGTTTGCCTATAATCTTTTACTGTACGATGTCAACAAGATTCTACAACACATTTTCACCTGGCTATATCCAATGTTTAGATATGTTGTGTTATTTATGCAAATTAGCTCATACATTATTATGCACCATTTGCTCATGTTGCCAAAAAAAATCAATAAACTACATTTTTGTTTGTCTTAATGTAAGTAATCAACTCAGTAATGTTCATGGTGATAGGCCTATCTAAAGGTTAAAAATGTTACCCTAAAACTCACGAAACTTTCCCCTAATGGGATTCTTTGGGACTTTTTTCCCCTTACTCAGGACATATTGAGGATACTAAATCAGTTGAGTTTGCTTCTGCTGCAATTTGTCTTAGGTTGACCCCCATTTTGGCTTAAAATGACTGGACTATATATGTGCTGTTGTTTGAACATGATAGGATATCGTTAACATGTATCTTTGTTGTTGATAAACTGAAGGGATGTGTAGTTCAGCACTGAACCTGCAGGAGGCGCGCACAGTGTGTTGATGGAGCCCCAATCTTTTGTTTATATTTGATTTAATTTATATTTAATTATTATACTTGCCCGTTACTATATACATACAGTCAAAAGGAATGATTTTAAACAATTTAAAATTGTTGTTCAAATATATTTAGAAAGAATATCCAAAAGTAAAAACTACACAGCTGTTAAATAGGTACAAGTTCTTTCTGTAAAATGCCTTTCTTTCTTTTTTTGATCTTTCTTTCTTCTCTCGCTTTCGTTTACCCCTAACATGTATGGTTATTATTATGTACTCCTGTATGTAAATGTTTGTTTTGTTCTTATTCAAATGAAGATGGAGCCCGCTGGGAGGCGCTGCTGCGATCCGGCCACACTCACACACACATTGCGGCTATGAGTGGGCATGTACATGTGTGTGTGTTTATGTGTGTTGTGAGGCACATTCAGCAGACAGAAACCCCGCACTGCCTCCAGCCTTCAGCGCTGCGAGGAGAACACACTCATGTCTGGAGCTCGTGAATAAAGCCGCCATGGAGCATCGAGGAGGGAAATCCAGCGACAAAGAGAAGCACGATCCTGCTGCGCCTTCATGGAGCCAAAATGGCGGCCCGGAGGAAGAGTGTGGATGCCCGGACGGTCCCGATGAAGAGAAGCGGCTCAGGAGAGTCTCACGGGCCGCGAAACCAGCCGAAGAGCAGCCGCGACTGAACTTCCACATCCCCCTGAAGAGCAGAGAAAAGAGAGGTGCGCTGTCCCGCTTTCTTTCTCTTTTGCCGTTACTGGGACTGAAGACACCCAGTGTGTGTGTGTGTGTGTGTGTGTGTGTGTGTGTGTTGTAGTGAGCTCTCACCATAGACATTAGCACAGGCGCGTTAGGTGTGCAGATCAGTCATGACAGGAGACATGGAGATCCTGTGCACCATAATATAAGACATTCTATAAAATATATCTGTGTGTGTGTGTGTGTGCGTGTGTTTGTGTGTGTGTGTGTGTGTGTGTGTGTGTGTATGTGTGTGTATACACACACACATCCTCCCTCAGGTAACAGGTTGCTCTGCCACACCCGTGTGTCACTGGGGAACAGTGGGGTGCACTACATATTTTTCTGTTTTATGAGTTAAAAGACAAATAAATAACATGTTACTTTAGAAGTTAATAGAATTGAGGATTTTATTTAAACTTAAAACATGTACTCAGTCATTCTGTTTTCATTCATATTCTGCTTTGACACTACAAAGATTTCCGTGCAATCATTTTAAAACTTGAATATTCTGTTCACACATTCAAAACTTTCATTCATGCATTTAAAGATTAGGGATTTTAAGTAATTTAATGATTTCTTACATTCAGTACTTTTGAGTAAACTTTTCTATGTAGTTATTATGTTGTATAACTGTTATACTGTATATCACACTATAGGCTATAGGCATATTACCAATAAACATATAGGCTATTAAAAAACAGCCCACTACAGACACACTGAAGCTCGAGTCGCCGTTGGCTTGTACATTTTTTATTTTACTCACCAGATTTTTTACATGGAATGCCAGAACAATGCACATAAAAATTGACATAAATATATAAAATGTAAACTTCAAGCACTATTAAAGTCGAGTAAACAGTCTGTAATGAACTAAGAACAAATGATTAAAACAAGCAACAGCACAAATAAACACAATAGAACAGAGATGCAAATGAAATAAACAGCGTTTCACAGGTAAATCTAGCAGTACAGATGAGGTAGATTAGGGACA
This sequence comes from Vimba vimba, assembly GCA_022828995.1. Taxonomy (NCBI): domain Eukaryota; kingdom Metazoa; phylum Chordata; class Actinopteri; order Cypriniformes; family Leuciscidae; genus Vimba; species Vimba vimba. Next base: position 7,428,396 of record CM040825.1, on the reverse strand, counting down.
GTAGTTGAATAAAGTAGCCTAATCAAATGTAAAATAACACTGCATTGTCTTCACTGTATAAATTAAATATAGATGAATACTCATTAAAGTTACAAAAGTTATTGCAGTGTGTCTGTTGTTTGATTGGCATTAAAAGCTGCAGGAATATTAGGCTACTGTCACTTTAAGAGCGAATGCACATTTCCAATAAACTGATACTGTTGATTATAACTGATGCACACTTTTCTTTCTCCACTGTTTACGTTCACTTAAGACATAACGGACTATGTTTACCAGGATACTAGCCAAGACGGACATATTGATATAGGCTAATTTTGTTTGAAATTGTCGGTTCAAGCGCAATAAGACGTGAAAGACTTGATTCATAATAATAAGACTTAATGAATAAGCTGAATTCAGTTTTCACTTGCTAGGCTTCGGATGTGCAGTTTGCGCACAGAAAACTTCCAAGTTTCCATCCAACTCTCCTCTGATTGGTCAGACGGCCCAGTCTGTTGTGATTGGTCTACTCTGCTCTGATTGGTCAGATGGCCCAGTCTGTTGTGATTGGTCTACTCTGCTCTGATTGGTCTACTCTGTTGTGATTGGTCTACTCTGCTCTGATTGGTCAGACGGCCCAGTCTGTTGTGATTGGTCTACTCTGCTCTGATTGGTCAGATGGCCCAGTCTGTTGTGATTGGTCTACTCTGCTCTGATTGGTCTACTCTGTTGTGATTGGTCTACTCTGCTCTGATTGGTCAGATGGCCCAGTCTGTTGTGATTGGTCTACTCTGCTCTGATTTGTCTACTCTGTTGTGATTGGTCTACTCTGCTCTGATTGGTCAGATGGCCCAGTCTGTTGTGATTGGTCTACTCTGCTCTGATTGGTCAGATGGCCCAGTCTGTTGTGATTGGTCTACTCTGCTCTGATTGGTCAGACGGTGCAGTCTGTTGTGATTGGTCTACTCTGCTCTGATTGGTCAGACGGCCCAGTCTGTTGTGATTGGTCTACTCTGCTCTGATTGGTCTACTCTGTTGTGATTGGTCAGACGGCCCAGTCTGTTGTGATTGGTCTACTCTGCTCTGATTGGTCAGATGACCCAGTCTGTTGTGATTGGTCTACTCTGCTCTGATTGGTCAGATGACCCAGTCTGTTGTGATTGGTCTACTCTGCTCTGATTGGTCAGACGGCCCAGTCTGTTGTGATTGGTCTACTCTGCTCTGATTGGTCAGATGGCCCAGTCTGTTGTGATTGGTCTACTCTGCTCTGATTGGTCAGATGGCTCAGTCTGTTGTGATTGGTCTACTCTGCTCTGATTGGTCAGATGACCCAGTCTGTCGTGATTGGTCTACTCTGCTCTGAGACTTGGTCAATCCTCTTTTGTCTCTCTGGCATTGAGACTTGGAATCTGCTATAATTGTTGTAGTCTCGCTGGACGAAGACTCTGAGTGTAGTATGTGTGCTAATGTCTCTTTCCTCACAGACTGGAGACACAGAACTAGAGCTGCACGATTCTGGATAAACTGAGAACCACAATTCTCATCAAACGCTCATCGCCACCTCTTAAGATAAGCAATTCAATACATAGGCCTACACTCGTCAAAATACTTTCAAAAGATGAGTTTCTCCTATTTTGATCTCTACTGTAGACATCAGTGTTTATATACCCAAACTATAAAGTTTTATACTAGTACACTTTTATCCCCTGTTATTTAGGCATGTTTGTAACACATAAATAACCATAATGTGTGTTTGAAAAGACTTCATAGGCTACTGTACACTTACATGGCAGCTCTCTCCGGATCAGCGGCAGCGCGGGCACAGATCTGAATGTTGCAGTGTGCTGATCGTACTTTCCAAGGTTAACCAAGGTCCCTAAAGTCTTTGATTTAAACAGTTTCACATCGCAAGTGTCAGGGGAGCATGAGCTCGGGATGCACTGATAAACAAAAGCAGAGCCGATCCGAGACCAAAAACTCTGAGTATCTGCCGACACTGATCCGAGATCAGCAGGGGGTTTTAAATCAGTGTAGAATTTCTACACCTCTGTGTGTTGAACTGCTAAACATCATTATAAAGAAAAACAACAAATGAAAAAATTATATAATCATAATCTATGACAAAATGCACATTCACGTGATTGTATCTGCTGTTGCGGACACAAGCTGGTCTGGTGATGTCTCTTCCTCCAAAGGCCAGAGATTCAGGACACGGTCTCATCTCTGCAGCCGGAGACTCAGTGTTTCTGTGTTTTCCTTAAAGGACTGAGACTCGTAGTGTGTGTGTTACTGTGTCACCGGACCAGTCGAAGCACACAGCTGGAACTGTCTTTAAAGACTTACCAATGCATTCTCACTTTCCAAATCCCCACCAGAATCCCTTTGGCAGTGTTCTGAACACACGAAGTCCAAACAAGATAAAGATAAAGACTGAACATGCATGCGTTCATTTGATGCATGCTGAATTTGTGTTAGATGTTGCACTTCAAATAGCTTTCACTGAGAAGACTCATTTCTCTGAATGAGTATGAACTGGACGTGTTGTATTTACATCAGTTGTAAGGTCAGTGGCATGCTTATGAATGGATGTGGATGGACCCGCCACTGCTGATGCTCCTAAAGTCCTAAAGAGAGTTCATGGCGGTTGGGTTAACCCTTTTGGGAGGAATGAGCCTGTGGACCAATGAGAAGTCCTGTCCTTCCCACGCTCGAGGTGTCTGTCAGGTGTCCCAGCATCCTTGATGTTGTTGGACAGCATTGTTTGTGTAGTCCACCAAGATCCAGTCAAACTGCAGCAAACCTTCCTCCACTGTTCAGTCATTCCCGTTCACCACGGGAAGCAATAATTCAGCAATAACTCTATTACTAATAACTTTATTACTAATAACTCTATTACTAAATTGCATTATATTTTATTAAAACTCTCTACCATGAATCATCTTGCTCGGAGCGACAGTGTAAATGCTTGGAAATAAAGCTTCATGTCTTTAAATCCATTCACAGTCACCGTCAGTGTATTATTTCCCGATGTCTTTTAGTTGACCAGCATCAGACTCGTGAAGATCTGAGTCCTTAACATTTCGAGACTCGCAGGAAATCTTAGTTAATTTCAACATTTTCTAACAAATCAGAAGTTTTATCTGTATCTGTTGTAATATTTAATGGACTTGTTTTTACATGAACTCACAATGAACAGTTGTGTTTATTAACTTGCATTAACAGAATCATAACTACTGTGTCATTGTAGGCTTGCTAAGCTAGTTAATGCATTAACTAATCAATGGGTCCTTATAAAGTATTGCCTATGGTTCTTTATAGTTCTTTTGCACTTTAATCTGTTTGAAACATTTGTTTGCTTTATACATTTTGTCTATTGTTTTATTGTTTGTCTGTAAAGAGTTTTTTTTATAATAAGAAAAAAGTTATTAAACCTGTTAGGAGGACAACACTTTATTCTGACCTGATTTAATACATGATAATAACATATACCTTCACATAGATGAAAGCTTCAGCAAATATCAAGATATGAACATTTGATACCGTCACACATGCCTATATACAGTTTAAAGTAGGACTATAGATAATGACATAATTAATAAATACAGTTTGAAACAAAAATATTTGGATATCTTGTCGTTTTGTATTCTAATAACTTCATTTTGCTTGTAAATGTCTCCATGTATCCATTCATTAAGGTAAACGCATTATTTAATACATTTGCATTGCACCCCTAACGTGCAGCATGACACCGAGATGGCTGTTCAGGTTCAACCAAGTAAATACAAAATAAAAACCCTGATAGATTTGCAATACCAGCTCAGATAATCATCAGAATGAGAGGGGTTCATTTGACCCAGTGAGGTGTTCTGCTGACAGCTGCACTAGCGTAGCCGATCGCCTCACACACAGGTGTGTTTGAGCTGTGTTGTGACGCCTCTGTTCCCGCTCCAGCTCTGTTTCAGCATGTGTCCGTGGACTCCCGGGAGTTCTCCGAGATCCTGCAGATCCTCAGCTCCAGCTATAAGGACTGCTCCTCCGCCGGGACCTTCCAGTACTCCAAGCCTCGCCTCGTGCACAGCGACCCGCTGGAGAAAGACGTGAGCACGCACTCGTCCGCCATATATGATGTATAATGAGCTCGAACACTTATAGAAAGAATAATCATGTAGACTGTGTGTCAGGAATCATTAACGTCTGACAGAAGACACTCAAAGTGATACACTCTCCAGGTGTGGTGAGAAAACACAGCCTGTCTAGCGGTGTTTCTGCTCCACGCTCAAGGTCATCCTAACAAAAGGAAATGCCACACTAGACTCAACAGATCAGATGTTTTGCTAGGCTTCCAGCAAACATAACCTTTTGTGCAGTTTATAGATAAGCAGTTTATAGATGCAGACCTGCCTCCGGCTGTTTGAGCATACATAGACAATCAAAGCCATATGTTTAGCCAAGTTGTATTTAAAGTTGATATCAGTAAAATTGAGGCCGTTAAAAGGTTTTAAAGGACCGTTTCCTTACCAATTTGAAAAATAATGAATTTTGAGTGTTTAAGCTTTTGAATGATAACTGATTTATGATGATTAAATATGTGAAAGGGAAAAAAGGCAATAAAAAGTACGGCAAATGTCACTGACAGTTAACAGGCTATGTATAGTGGTAAATACTGAATATACGTAATTTGAACAATTCGTCATTAACAAAACTTTAAGACAGTGTTTCCTGTGCTGCTATTCTACGGCTCGCTTTCCTTAAAAGGAAAAGTTCACTCAAATATGAACATTTCCTGATTATTTGCTCACCCCAAGGCCATCCAAGATGTGGCTTTCTTTCCTCAGCCGAAGAGAAATTAAGGTTTTGGAGAAAATTTAACATTCCAGGATCTAATGCAAGTGAATGGTGCCCAAAATAGACCATTTAAAATCCATATGTTTGCAGCTTCAAAGGCTCCACGTGACCCCAGCTGACAAATACAGGTCTTCTCTACTGAAACAATCAGTCATTTTCAGAAAACAAATGATATACTACTAAACGACAGATGCGGACTGTGTTCCAGCCCAGTGAAGCTCGTTCACCAGACTCGCAGAGCTGGAGTAATTGGTTGATAAAATCTGTAATTTATGGATTCATTTATTTAATTTCTCTTCGGCTGAGGAAAGAAAGTCATATACATCTTAGATGGTCTTGGGGTGAGCAAACAATCAGGAAATGTTCATTTTTGGCTGAACTATTCACATTAACATTGCCTGGCTGTGAGCACGTTATAAAGCACATATATCTAGGTGACTGTATTGTGGTCAGATCACTGAAACCACACTCAGAGGTGGTCAGAGACGGATATCTGTGTATTGATGTTGTGATGTTGAATGTGCAGTTCATGGAGAAGCGCCGGGAGCTGAAGCTGGACGGACGCACGGAGAAAGAGCTGTCTGAATCCTTCTGCTTCCTCATGTGTGACGCTCAGAAGGTAAACCTCCATCCTCCTCTGATGACTGCCTGCGCTGGGCTTTCTGCTGTAACCGTGTGTGTGTGTGTGTGCAGATCTCAGCGGTGTGTGAGAGAGGCCTGTCTGTGGGCAGCAGCTGGATGAACATGCTGGGGAATCCAGCCAAAGGTCAAACTCACACTACATCTACACTCACAACACACACTCAGAGTTATGACATGCCTCGTCAGAAACACACGATGAGGAGAATCATTCATAAATCTGTCCTCGACCAATGAGAAGCTTTAGGTCTGCATGCAGTTTTACCTTATTATTGTGAAATTGTTCCATAAAAATAATTGTTTAATTATAAATATTACGTTTTATTTAGCAGTACAATAGTATTATTACTATAGTAATGTTTCTTTACTGATTTAATTATAAAATTAAATTATTTGTATAATTTAATAAAAATACAAACAATATTTAAATAAGAGTAATAATAATTAAGTGATGAACCGAAATAAAAAAAAATTCACCAAAATTAAAGTATTAATTTAGCCAAAAACTGAAAATTAAAATACTTTTTAATAGTCAATTAATAAATAGAATACAAAAAATTAAAACCGAGTTTTTTTTTATATCAACTTTATAATACTTAATCTTTCTACTCCAATTTGTTGTTGAAATATAAACATTTAAACAGAGACTTTCTCTCATGAAAGATTTGATCACACGTTAAATGTTAAAGTTACTCTTTCCCCGGATGAAACACTGAGCGATTACAGGAGGCGTGATGCATTTCTGTCCGCTCCCAGCTCCCAGCATTCCTCCTGATGTTCACACGTGTGTATCTGCTGAAGAGATGATCGGTTCACATGCGCTGAACCGGCGATCTCTCACCACACATTACAGAGCTTCATTATTGTTTCAATTTCATGACAAAACTGACAGAAAATGAAAGCTGAGGCTGTTTCATGTCAGAAGTAGTTATTAGATGGCAGGTGTTACAGAGAGTTTAGTGAAGTTCTGTTCACATATCAAAAATAAATCTGACTACAAAAATCGATTTGGGGTTTTAAGTATCGATATCAGTACATCAAAATTAACAGATTAAAACCAAGTAATCAGAATTGATGTTACGCATATGTTGTGTGAACAAGACAGACAGATGACACACTCATGAAGCACTTATGAAATAAGGATTAACTGATTTCCTAATGAAATGTGTGTGGTTCAGCTTGAGGACCGTGTCGTGCGCTGTTGTTCTGCCTCCACTGATCGCTGCATATGTTGATATTGCAGGTGTTTACCTGTGTCAGTTTTCTGATCTACTTCAGATCAGCCCCATCGAGCCTGGATCCACGGGGAACATCATCATATTCAAAGTTATAAAGGTACATCACAGCTTGAGCCATCTGTCATTTTCAAGTGAAGCTCATCGTGTTATCGAGTCTGAGACATGTTCGGTCTTGTGTCCTTCAGGGGAAAGTCAAGAGTGTGCATGATTGTATGTCCAGATGTATAGATCCCACTCCCAAATTCGACAGCCATTTCTCCAAGAACTCGACCCGAGTGACGTCCCTGCAGGCGTACAGGTCTTTCGAGTATACTCAGGTGAACAAGCTGTGTGTCACTGAAGGACGAACACTGAAATACTGCTTTACACTTTACAATAACGTTCATTAGTTAACATGAACTAAGAATGAACAATACAGCATTTATTCATCTTAGATGTACATAACATGTACTAATACATTATTAAAAACAAAAGTTGTGTTTAACATTAGTTAACGCACTGTGAACTAACATGAGCAGCTGTATTTTTACTAGCTAACATTAACAAAGATGAACTAACATGTATTGCTCATGGTTAGTTCATGTTAGTTAGTACGTAAACTAATGAACATTATTGTAAAGTGTTACGGCTTGATCAAATGATTACTAGCGTGTGTGTGTTGTGTGAGATGTCTGAAGGCTCTTTGTTCACAGCAATACTTCTATGAGTATGTGGACTTCGAGATCTCGTCCAGGCCGAGGCACGTGTGCCCGTACGCTGTGGTCTCGTATCACTTCAAGAGCAGAGAGACTTCGACGGCTGTGCCCAAACCTCTCGCTCCTCTCAGGTACTCGCCTGCTCCCCTGCAGGACTGTGTGTGAGACTCTCAGACTGCAGTGTAACAGAGACTGTGTGTGAGACTCTCAGACTGCAGTGTAACAGAGACTGTGTGTGAGACTCTCAGACTGCAGTGTAACAGAGACTGTGTGTGAGACTCTCAGACTGCAGTGTAACAGAGACTGTGTGTGAGACTCTCAGACTGCAGTGTAACAGAGACTGTGTGTGAGACTCTCAGACTGCAGTGTAACAGAGACTGTGTGTGAGACTCTCAGACTGCAGTGTAACAGAGACTGTGTGTGAGACTCTCAGACTGCAGTGTAACAGAGACTGTGTGTGAGACTCTCAGACTGCAGTGTAACAGAGACTGTGTGTGAGACTCTCAGACTGCAGTGTAACAGAGACTGTGTGTGAGACTCTCAGACTGCAGTGTAACAGAGAGTGTGTGTGTGACTCTCAGACTGCAGTGTAACGGAGACTGTGTGTGAGACTCTCAGACTGCAGTGTAACAGAGACTGTGTGTGAGACTCTCAGACTGCAGTGTAACAGAGACTGTGTGTGAGACTCTCAGACTGCAGTGTAACGGAGACTGTGTGTGTGACTCTCAGACTGCAGTGTAACGGAGACTGTGTGTGTGACTCTCAGACTGCAGTGTAACAGAGACTGTGTGTGTGACTCTCAGACTGCAGTGTAACAGAGACTGTGTGTGAGACTCTCAGACTGCAGTGTAACGGAGAGTGTGTGTGAGACTCTCAGACTGCAGTGTAACGGAGAGTGTGTGTGTGACTCTCAGACTGCAGTGTAACAGAGACTGTGTGTGAGACTCTCAGACTGCAGTGTAACGGAGACTGTGTGTGAGACTCAGACTGCAGTGTAACAGACTGTGTGTGAGACTCTCAGACTGTAGTGTAATGGAGACTGTGTGTGAGACTCTCAGACTGTAGTGTAATGGAGATTGTGTGTGAGACTCTCAGACTGCAGTGTAACGGAGACTGTGTGTTAGGGGTGGGCGATATAGTCTCAAAATTATATCACGATATTTCAAGAATATTTGCGATAATGATATTTATGACGATATAAAAAAAAAATTAGAATTATTTTTTATTATTACATTTATCTCACCAAAGTGTTTGCTCACTCATTGTGTTTTTACAATTGGGCAATTTTGTTTTTAAGAGTTTACACAACACAAGGAAGCTTGATTTCAATCTTTGAATTAAATTTAAAAAAGTAGCAAAAAATATATACAAAATAATAAAGATACAAATAAAGATAAAAGTTTTTGAGTAGGTCCGTCTAACACTATTCAGAAATACTACAGAAACTGAATAAGGTAATCAAATGTAAAATAACACTAGCCCTGAGTCCTGACTAAATTAAATACATAGGCTATTAATTCTGATTCCTTACAATGAAAGCTATCTTTTGTTGTTTTGACGACAACATTAATGACAGACACATATGGCTGCTGTCACTTTTAGAGCTAGTGCCCGGATCCATTACTGTTATACTGTCTGTCACACTGTCACGCGCGTTTTATGGTTATTTCAGACATAACCGACTGTTTACGAATACACTAACCATGACCGGAATTTTTACACAATTTTGCGTGTTTTTTCCCCTGTTAAAGCGATTTAATCCGCGAAAAATAACTTTTGTTACTCGCGAGCTGTTTGTGAGACGGCTTTACTGTATGTATGCACGCAGAGTAAACATCTCTCAGAGAGCGCGCGAGAGTAGCCTAGTTTAAAATCGCAAATGTTTAAACTGATGAGACTTAAAAAGAAGTGAAAATGCTAAACTTTAGTTACGATGCAAGTGACAAAAGATTCCGTCATGTCCTGACTGCTAAACACAAGAGTGTATTGACGCTTGACTTGTGCAACCCATTTTGAGAGCGAGAGAGAGAAGACGCGGCACCGCTGAACACTCACACGGTTGGTAAAATCAGTGTTTGCGGAAATTCCCCCGCATTATAAGTGGTAGACCTGCGGGAATTATTAAAATACTTTTGAAGTAGCTCCTTTTTAGGTACTAAATCGTCATTGGAGGCTGACTTGCTGCTCTCGCGCTCAGACAGGTGTTGTTGTTGTGCGTGCTAGGGAACGTAATGCGGCATATCAGTGATATCGCGATATGACACTTTTTTTATCATGTAAAAATTTATACCGGTATTATCGTGGACGGTATGATATGGCACACCCCTACTGTGTGTGAGACTCAGACTGCAGTGTAACAGACTGTGTGTGAGACTCTCAGACTGCAGTGTAACGGAGAGTGTGTGAGACTCTCAGACTGCAGTGTAACGGAGACTGTGTGTGTGACTCTCAGACTGCAGTGTAACGGAGACTGTGTGTGAGACTCTCAGACTGCAGTGTAACGGAGACTGTGTGAGACTCTCAGACTGCAGTGTAACGGAGACTGTGTGTGAGACTCTCAGACTGCAGTGTAACGGAGACTGTGTGAGACTCTCAGACTGCAGTGTAACGGAGACTGTGTGTGAGACTCTCAGACTGCAGTGTAACGGAGAGTGTGTGTGAGACTCTCAGACTGCAGTGTAACGGAGACTGTGTGTGTGACTCTCAGACTGCAGTGTAACGGAGACTGTGTGTGTGACTCTCAGACTGCAGTGTAACGGAGACTGTGTGTGTGACTCTCAGACTGCAGTGTAACGGAGAGTGTGTGTGAGACTCTCAGACTGCAGTGTAACGGAGACTGTGTGTGAGACTCTCAGACTGCAGTGTAACGGAGAGTGTGTGAGACTCTCAGACTGCAGTGTAACGGAGACTGTGTGTGTGACTCTCAGACTGCAGTGTAACGGAGAGTGTGTGAGACTCTCAGACTGCAGTGTAACGGAGACTGTGTGTGTGACTCTCAGACTGCAGTGTAACGGAGACTGTGTGTGAGACTCTCAGACTGCAGTGTAACGGAGACTGTGTGAGACTCTCAGACTGCAGTGTAACGGAGACTGTGTGTGAGACTCTCAGACTGCAGTGTAACGGAGAGTGTGTGTGAGACTCTCAGACTGCAGTGTAACGGAGACTGTGTGTGTGACTCTCAGACTGCAGTGTAACGGAGACTGTGTGTGTGACTCTCAGACTGCAGTGTAACGGAGACTGTGTGTGTGACTCTCAGACTGCAGTGTAACGGAGAGTGTGTGTGAGACTCTCAGACTGCAGTGTAACGGAGACTGTGTGTGTGACTCTCAGACTGCAGTGTAACGGAGACTGTGTGTGTGACTCTCAGACTGCAGTGTAACGGAGACTGTGTGAGACTCTCAGACTGCAGTGTAACGGAGACTGTGTGTGAGACTCTCAGACTGCAGTGTAACGGAGACTGTGTGTGTGACTCTCAGACTGCAGTGTAACGGAGACTGTGTGAGACTCTCAGACTGCAGTGTAACGGAGACTGTGTGAGACTCTCAGACTGCAGTGTAACGGAGACTGTGTGTGAGACTCTCAGACTGCAGTGTAACGGAGACTGTGTGTGTGACTCTCAGACTGCAGTGTAACGGAGAGTGTGTGTGAGACTCTCAGACTGCAGTGTAACGGAGACTGTGTGTGTGACTCTCAGACTGCAGTGTAACGGAGACTGTGTGTGTGACTCTCAGACTGCAGTGTAACGGAGAGTGTGTGTGAGACTCTCAGACTGCAGTGTAACGGAGACTGTGTGTGTGACTCTCAGACTGCAGTGTAACAGAGACTGTGTGTGAGACTCTCAGACTGCAGTGTAACGGAGACTGTGTGTGTGACTCTCAGACTGCAGTGTAACGGAGACTGTGTGAGACTCTCAGACTGCAGTGTAACGGAGACTGTGTGTGAGACTCTCAGACTGCAGTGTAACGGAGACTGTGTGTGTGACTCTCAGACTGCAGTGTAACGGAGACTGTGTGTGAGACTCTCAGACTGCAGTGTAACGGAGACTGTGTGTGAGACTCAGACTGCAGTGTAACGGAGAGTGTGTGTGAGACTCTCAGACTCCAGTGTAACAGAGACTGTGTGTGAGACTCAGACTGCAGTGTAACAGAGTGTGTGTGACTCTCAGACTGCAGTGTAACAGAGACTGTGTGAGACTCTCAGACTGCAGTGTAACGGAGACTGTGTGTGAGACTCAGACTGCAGTGTAACAGAGACTGTGTGTGAGACTCTCAGACTGCAGTGTAACGGAGACTGTGTGAGACTCTCAGACTGCAGTGTAACGGAGACTGTGTGTGAGACTCAGACTGCAGTGTAACAGACTGTGTGTGAGACTCTCAGACTGCAGTGTAACGGAGACTGTGTGTGAGACTCAGACTGCAGTGTAACGGAGACTGTGTGTGAGACTCTCAGACTGCAGTGTAACGGAGACTGTGTGTGAGACTCAGACTGCAGTGTAACAGAGACTGTGTGTGAGACTCTCAGACTCCAGTGTAACGGAGACTGTGTGTGAGACTCTCAGACTGCAGTGTAACGGAGACTGTGTGTGAGACTCAGACTCCAGTGTAACTGAGACTGTGTGTGAGACTCTCAGACTGCAGTGTAACGGAGACTGTGTGTGAGACTCAGACTGCAGTGTAACAGAGACTGTGTGTGAGACTCTCAGACTCCAGTGTAACGGAGACTGTGTGTGAGACTCTCAGACTGCAGTGTAACGGAGACTGTGTGTGAGACTCAGACTCCAGTGTAACGGAGACTGTGTGTGAGACTCTCAGACTGCAGTGTAACGGAGACTGTGTGTGAGACTCAGACTGCAGTGTAACGGAGACTGTGTGTGAGACTCTCAGACTGCAGTGTAACGGAGACTGTGTGTGAGACTCTCAGACTGCAGTGTAACAGAGACTGTGTGTGAGACTCAGACTGCAGTGTAACAGAGACTGTGTGTGAGACTCAGACTGCAGTGTAACGGAGACTGTGTGTGAGACTCAGACTGCAGTGTAACGGAGACTGTGTGTGAGACTCTCAGACTGCAGTGTAACGGAGACTGTGTGTGAGACTCTCAGACTGCAGTGTAACAGAGACTGTGTGTGAGACTCTCAGACTGCAGTGTAACGGAGACTGTGTGTGAGACTCAGACTGCAGTGTAACGGAGACTGTGTGTGAGACTCTCAGACTGCAGTGTAACGGAGACTGTGTGTGAGACTCTCAGACTGCAGTGTAACAGAGACTGTGTGTGAGACTCAGACTGCAGTGTAACAGAGACTGTGTGTGAGACTCAGACTGCAGTGTAACGGAGACTGTGTGTGAGACTCTCAGACTCCAGTGTAACAGAGACTGTGTGTGAGACTCTCAGACTGCAGTGTAACGGAGACTGTGTGTGAGACTCTCAGACTGCAGTGTAACGGAGACTGTGTGTGAGACTCTGACTGCAGTGTAACGGAGAGTGTGTGTGAGACTCTCAGACTGCAGTGTAACGGAGACTGTGTGTGAGACTCTCAGACTGCAGTGTAACGGAGACTGTGTGTGTGACTCTCAGACTGCAGTGTAACAGAGACTGTGTGTGTGACTCTCAGACTGCAGTGTAACGGAGACTGTGTGAGACTCAGACTGCAGTGTAACGGAGAGTGTGTGTGAGACTCTCAGACTGCAGTGTAACGGAGACTGTGTGTGTGACTCTCAGACTGCAGTGTAACGGAGACTGTGTGAGACTCTCAGACTGTGTGTGTAACAGAGACTGTGTGTGTGACTCTCAGACTGCAGTGTAACGGAGACTGTGTGAGACTCAGACTGCAGTGTAACGGAGACTGTGTGTGAGACTCTCGGACTGCAGTGTAACGGAGAGTGTGTGTGAGACTCTCAGACTGCAGTGTAACGGAGACTGTGTGTGAGACTCTCAGACTGCAGTGTAACGGAGACTGTGTGTGTAACGGAGACTGTGTGTGAGACTCTCAGACTGCAGTGTAACGGAGATTGTGTGTGTGAGACTCTCAGACTGCAGTGTAACGGAGACTGTGTGAGACTCTGACTGCAGTGTAACGGAGAGTGTGTGTGAGACTCTCAGACTGCAGTGTAACGGAGACTGTGTGTGTGACTCTCAGACTGCAGTGTAACGGAGACTGTGTGTGTGACTCTCAGACTGCAGTGTAACAGAGACTGTGTGTGTGACTCTCAGACTGCAGTGTAACGGAGACTGTGTGAGACTCTGACTGCAGTGTAACGGAGAGTGTGTGTGAGACTCTCAGACTGCAGTGTAACGGAGACTGTGTGTGTGACTCTCAGACTGCAGTGTAACGGAGACTGTGTGAGACTCTCAGACTGTGTGTGTAACAGAGACTGTGTGTGTGACTCTCAGACTGCAGTGTAACAGAGACTGTGTGTGAGACTCTCAGACTGCAGTGTAACGGAGACTGTGTGAGACTCAGACTGCAGTGTAACGGAGACTGTGTGTGAGACTCTCAGACTGCAGTGTAACGGAGAGTGTGTGTGAGACTCTCAGACTGTAGTGTAACGGAGACTGTGTGTGAGACTCTCAGACTGCAGTGTAACGGAGAGTGTGTGTGAGACTCTCAGACTGCAGTGTAACGGAGACTGTGTGTGAGACTCTCAGACTGCAGTGTAACGGAGACTGTGTGTGTAACGGAGACTGTGTGTGAGACTCTCAGACTGCAGTGTAACGGAGATTGTGTGTGTGAGACTCTCAGACTGCAGTGTAACGGAGACTGTGTGTGAGACTCTCAGACTGCAGTGTAACGGAGACTGTGTGTGACTCTCAGACTGCAGTGTAACGGAGAGTGTGTGTGAGACTCTCAGACTGCAGTGTAACGGAGACTGTGTGTGTAACGGAGACTGTGTGTGAGACTCTCAGACTGCAGTGTAACGGAGATTGTGTGTGAGACTCAGACTGCAGTGTAACGGAGACTGTGTGTGAGACTCTCAGACTGCAGTGTAACGGAGACTGTGTGTGAGACTCTCAGACTGCAGTGTAACGGAGACTGTGTGTGTAACGGAGACTGTGTGTGAGACTCCCAGACTGCAGTGTAACGGAGATTGTGTGTGTGAGACTCTCAGACTGCAGTGTAACGGAGACTGTGTGTGAGACTCCCAGACTGCAGTGTAACGGAGATTGTGTGTGTGAGACTCTCAGACTGCAGTGTAACGGAGACTGTGTGTGAGACTCCCAGACTGCAGTGTAACGGAGATTGTGTGTGAGACTCTCAGACTGCAGTGTAACGGAGACTGTGTGTGTAACGGAGACTGTGTGTGAGACTCCCAGACTGCAGTGTAACGGAGACTGTGTGTGAGACTCTCAGACTGCAGTGTAACGGAGACTGTGTGTGTAACGGAGACTGTGTGTGAGACTCTCAGACTGCAGTGTAACGGAGACTGTGTGTGAGACTCGGAGACTGTGTGTGAGACTCTCAGACTGCAGTGTAACGGAGACTGTGTGTGTAACGGAGACTGTGTGTGAGACTCCCAGACTGCAGTGTAACGGAGATTGTGTGTGTGAGACTCTCAGACTGCAGTGTAACGGAGACTGTGTGTGAGACTCCCAGACTGCAGTGTAACGGAGATTGTGTGTGTGAGACTCTCAGACTGCAGTGTAACGGAGACTGTGTGTGAGACTCCCAGACTGCAGTGTAACGGAGATTGTGTGTGTGAGACTCTCAGACTGCAGTGTAACGGAGACTGTGTGTGAGACTCTCAGACTGCAGTGTAACGGAGACTGTGTGTGAGACTCTCAGACTGCAGTGTAACGGAAAGTGTGTGTGTGTGTTCCTCAGGTCCAACTGCCAGCCGTCAGCGACGAGCAGAGGTGAGATCCAGCAGCATCTCCTGTACAACAGTTTATCTACAGTTTATCTATAACAAACACCTGCTTCTCTGAGGAAATTATAAATCTGTTTTAGGCCATCATCAACATATGTTTAAACCAATGAGTAAAAAAACAGCAACCCAAGCACCTTTTGTGACTTTATATAAACACACAAAAAAACTCAAACAACATTTAAAACGGTATTGAAAAGCAAACAGCACAAATATATATATATATATGTGGTTCTGAATCTGAGTTGAAGTTCCAGCAATTCTCGATTCAGTCTTTATGAGGTTCGCTGTTGTAGGAGTTAATGTGATTGTGGAAGTCAGATGCAGTGCTGTCAAATGATGATGTATAGGAGAAAGTGCAACGTGGAATAAGTCCCGCCTTCCAAATGAAAGAGCCAATCGGTGATTGGTAAAGTCGTGTCACTGCCGCTGAAGCTACATTAATGAGACAGTTGTTGTCAGATTTCATTGATTTCAAATATGAGGTTTAACCGTAAGCTCAGTGAACAGCTCTGGAGGATCTGGCGTTCCCCCGTTCAGAGAGACAGGCGCTGCCCGAGAGGCGGGTCAGAGATGGCCGCCGAGGGGAGTGACTAGCCTTAAGGGACCTTAATGAACTGTTGTATGGAAGAAATCTTTAAATTCACCTTTGGTGGAATGGGGTAAACATAAGAGCATGCTTGTTTGGAGTGCTTGTGTTTCTCACCTCCTTCTCCTCGGTGTGGCGGCAGGCCGGCGCAGCTACACGGTGTGGAGAGGGCACTTCGTGAACGAGGGGAGAGACGTGTACCAGGCCTGCCTTCGCTCGCTCTCTCAGCCCTTCCTGCCGTACAAACTGTGAGTCCCTCGCCTGTGTGTGGTAACAGTGTGCCTGTGACGTCACTGATCAGCTGTTGTTGTCTCAG
This sequence comes from Vimba vimba, assembly GCA_022828995.1. NCBI lineage: Eukaryota > Metazoa > Chordata > Actinopteri > Cypriniformes > Leuciscidae > Vimba > Vimba vimba. The sequence continues at coordinate 7,412,235 of CM040825.1, read as the reverse complement.
GCCGGAGAAGATCGAGATTGGTAAAGTGATGAGGCTGCAGCAGGTGAAGCAGAAGATCCCGTCCGCACTCTTCTCCTGGAGCATCTACACCGGCAGCCATGAAGGTTCAGCCTTGGTCATAATGCTTTAGCTTTATTTCTTATTTTGTTTAATGTATTGTTTAATAAAAATCACAATTATTACCATTATTTTATATTGAATTGGTCAAAAACTGTGGGAATGTGCCCTATGTGAACTCTGTTTATGTTAAGGTCACTGAAGGAGATTGGTGTTATTGTAGAGTACACTATTGTATTATAGTACACCATTTCCCAAATCATTTAGCCCTTATGAGGATTACAGACGCACCGATATGAATACGCAGAGCGTTAGGGATATGTGATTATTTAGTGATGTGTAGGTTTATTTGTTTGGTTTTGTACATGTATTGTAGGGATGTTAAAGTTGCATTGAGTAGAGGAAGGATAATATACTGTGAATAATGTGTGTGTTTTGTTTTGGCAGTGTCTAAGAGTGGCATGTTCTGCAGTCTGTTCGACGTGGTGGAGAAGGACAAGTCCCCGAAGAGTCTGAGCGCTCTGCTGCAGAAGCTGGAGGAGCAGGGTCTGGTGAGCGGCCTCCACTCCTGCTGATGATGTTCACGAGCGTCGACTCGTGCTGATGATGTCGTTCACGAGCTGACCGGTCTCTGTCTCTGCAGGTGCTGGTGAACATGGTGAAGGACCGAGGCTTCCTCTTCCTGCTCTCTGCCAGTCAGATGGCCAACTCGAGCGGTATGATCTAATGATGGCGAGACGGCAGTGTAAAACTAGTCGATCTCTGAAATATTTCAAATGTCTTTGGTTTCACAGAGCGACGAGGTGGCTGGAAAATGTCGTGTATACAAGCACTTTTTGTTTACCGAGAGAAGCGCGAGCTGTTGAAGAGCTGTGAGTATCTGGAGACACTGTTAAACCTTCTTAAAGCCAGAAACATGTTTAATGCAAACACGCCAAAATATTGCCAGCACATTCGTTTAACATATTTCATTAACTCAGGGAAGTGATCGTATTAACTTCAAATTTCTGTACTGTTAAACTGATGTTATCAATCATGTATATTATCATAAACATACACTGTTTATCTTATTTTAGCTAATGTGGTCAGTGAGCTTCTCTTCAAACTACTGTCATAATGATACAGTTGTGAATTTAACTTATGCACATAATTGAAATATGGCATAAAACATTTGATGTGTTCAAGAGAACAAAATCATCACTTCCTGGGAACTGTTGACTCACTTCCTGAGTGTGTCTCAGAGCATCAGACGAAACTCATTAACCGCTGTCATGATCTCTAGCGTTGGGATGCTGGTGTTTGTGAACACACTCGTGTGAGACACTTCTGGAGGGAATTAAACCGAATCATTCTGATCACACACTTCGACTCCGTTTCAGAAACACCAAACCAACATCTGAGAAGCTGCGATGTGATTGGTCTGCTGGTTAGTCCAGTTATCCAATCACAGCCTCTGCTGAGGGAAAGTCACCTGAGTTTATTGTTGCGTATCGAGAGCATTTACTCTGTAATTGTTTTTCCATCGTAGTTTACGAGCATGTCTTCTTATCGGATAAAAAGTGTTTCCAGCTCAATTGTTTGCTTATTTTTAGGATCTATAGCTGATAATTTTAGATATTTCAAGAAAACATGAGTTATTATTGCCTTTCGTCTGGCATTTATGATGGAGGATAAAAGAGCCAGTGTCTTCCCCGATATCAGCAACTTCCTTTTTATAATTTTTTTTCAGAATTTCCCAGTAAGTGACCGTTTTGTTCACTTGAACACATGGGACAGAAACGCTGCTTCATTAGCAAATGTTTTATGCCATATTCCAACCCTGCATAAGTTAAATTCAGGGTTCGTACGGGTGCTTGAAATCCTTGAAAGTGCTTGAATTTTGATGTTGTGTTTTCAAGGTTTGAAAAGTGCTTGAATTTTGGATAAAATGCTTGAAAATGCTTGAATTTGTAACTGTATTTCTTTCACAAGAAATATCTTTCTGACGAAATAGTTCTTTATTAAATGGAGAAAAAAAATGTAGCCCTTCAGAATCAGATACAGATTGATTTGCGTTACGCTGGCCAGAGCAAAAGTAGGCGGAGTTTTCATTTTGATTTCCGCGGTTGTTTGGATGCACCGTTTTTATTGGCCACGCAGTGGCAACAGTTGAACTATTTTAAACTTTGACCGTCTGCGGCGTGCGCGCGAGCTCGCTGAGCTCCGCTTTGGTCCGAGTCGCGCGGCGCAAGACATTGAAATATATCGGTTTCATTTCATAGCGCAGCGCGGTCCGCGTCCTATCTGAAAGGGCCATTAGTGACTGAGAGTACTTGGTGTGATAATGTAATGTAAGTATTGCATGTCCGTTATGTCACGTTCATTTGTGGAATATGCAGTGAACATTGCCAAAATGACAGAACTGTAACGTGCAAATTAATCTGCAAACGTTAGCCCAGTGCATAACAACAGTCGTTGATTACTGAACTGAAATCAGTGAGTGTCATAAGAAGTATATTGTTACTGTAAGGTTTAGGATGGCCCTATGCAATATTTACGCTGCTCTATTCCAGTAAATGTATTAGCTAATACATTTATCAGGCAGGTGCCTGTGCACTCAGATATTGTTCAAACCTTGTCTATATCAAGAATGTGTCCCAAACCGGGAAGGCCTGTCAAATATTTCTGTTCAAATCCTAAGTCTTCATATTTGAAATTAATTCAGTTTTACAGCCTATAAATCATATTATCTGGTAAGCAATATTTGGACAGTAATATAATGAAAAGTATATTATTCATATGCTTTAGGCTATATACTTAGTGATACATTTTGAAGAATAAAACTTGTGATTGGCTTAAATATTAGGGCTGCACAATATATCGAAATATTGC